>CAKAOH010037453.1:0-21818 GCA_916701665.1 Sebastiscus tertius | reverse complement strand
TTTGGGCTGATGGAACAGACTAGAGCACACTGTACATGTTTTATATTTTTAAGAAAAATGAACTGAATTTGATGAATTGGATCGTTTTAGCCAGCTAATGGACGTGAAATTTATTGCAGCAAATCTGTTTAACTCCGTTACAGCATGCAATCTATTGGACCGAAAATTAGACAGGAGCCAATTTTAATGTGGGATTTACCAGTATTATTATGAATATTTTGTGCATTGATGAAATTGAAGCATGCCTTGAAAATGTTGTGTTGTGCTTTTTCTATGAGGCTTGTTTCACTGTAACTTTACCTGTTGTATTTTCCATTCTATAAATAAACCAAAGAAAATGAGGCACATTAAACGTTGTGTTCATGTGTTCATATTTCTGAGACATTAGGAGATATTTCATGGGCTCCTTGTGTGAATCACAAAAAGACAGAAGACTACCCAAAATGTATTTTACAGTTTTTCTCATTCGCTTTGGCTCAATTCTCGAGTAAGAATTATTTTTTTCAAAACAGTGAGCTCAAATCTCTGAACAGTTAGTTTGTTGTTAACAACAGATTAGAATTTCTCATTCATTCAAGCAAATTGCGCTAGTTTTGGCACATGTGTGCAAAAGAGTTAGTACAATGGCCTACAATTTGCACAATAACCACTTGTGTAGCAGCTGTAGAATGGTTGCTCGTAGATTGAAAGACACCACTCAGACCAGGAATCAGGATCTGCACATTTATTTTCCTATAAGGAGCAGCACAGGGCACAGTCAACGCACAGGGCACAGTCAACACACACACTCAGTGGCAGGCTCTTTCTCAGTCCCCAGTGCACAAGCCGTCCATGCTCTGCCTATGTGTGATTTGTGTGTCCGCACATATAACAAAATACAGTTATAAATAAAATATGTAAACATAAAAAAATACAGAAGCTACAAGTGTATTTAAATCAGTAAATACAACAAAAGTAAATAAATAAAATGTATAGCACCTGAAATTAAATTTAATACTTCTACTGGGTTTCTAACCCTCCAGTTTACATGTAAATAGAAGCATTTCTTCATAAAATAAAATAAAAGTGCACTGTAAATAATTAGCTTATCTTCATATTAGGCTACTCAACTAATGCAGTCCATTAAAACTACACAGGAAAAATATACAACCAACAATTAAACATCATAACGCACCTATAAGGAGCAGCACAGGGCACAGTCAACACATACACTCAGTGGCAGGCTCTTTCTCAGTCCCCTGCAGCACTCAGACAATATGCAAATGAGTGGAAAAACTCCGACGGAGTTAACAGAAATAAAAGTCGTATTTTGGCCATTCAAAACCAAGTGACAACCTCAGAAACATATTGACAACGATGCATCATTGCATTTTCATACAGTTTAAGCCAGAATACACGACTTTTAAACATGTTAGCTTAAGCAGAGGAGGAAGAGCCTCACAACACATCTTACCAGTGCACAAGCTGTCCATGCTCTTCCTATGTGTGTTTCATGCGTCAACAATTAAAGCCCCCCTGTTACAACAGGTAACCCAGAACCATGAAAAACAAAACCGTTTCATTCATTCAATACAAAGTTAACACAAATAAAGTTACAATATAGATAATTTGGCTGATATTGATGACAAAAGAAAGTATAACACACCAGTTTTGAGAATGTTCACTAAAAAATTTAAAATAATAAAAATAACATAACCAACATATTGACTCAGCTACACTTGCACATGGCTGCTGATCAAAACCGATGATTTGACTCAGTGAGATTGTCATCCTCTTCACAACTAAATATTCTTTCATCGTTTGAACCATCACATGTAAAACTAGAATGTGGCACTCGGAGAGCGCAGACCTCCGCCAAGATGCCCGAGTGCGATTGCCCCCCACCACCCCGTTCAGCTTAATGAGCTTAATGTGAAAAAAACCCGAATCTACACCTGCTCTCTCTCTGTCTCTCTCTCTGAAGGAAAGAGGCGGGGTCATGCTTCATCATTGACACTACGCATGTGTTATACCCAGAGGTCTTAATGTTCTGGCTGATCGAAATCCTTAAAAAATGTCCTGAATCTGGATCATGATCCGGTTCGCCACCAAAATCTAATGGGTTGTTCATTGTGCCACACCCCACCCCTCCAAAAAATTTCATTTAAATGCATCGCGGACTTTTGGAGTAATCCTGCTAACAGACAAACCAACAAACCAACGCCGGTGAAAACATAACGTCCTTCCTAGGCCTTCGGCCTTGGCGGAGGTAATGATCCATTCAATTATCAAAACCTGTCAGACATACATGTATATTCCGGATCTATCATGAAATGGTGTTACTTACTGTGGGGAGGTACAATTAGCTGTTTTTTACTGAACTACTGCAGTTTTTTCGTCATTGCAGGGTATTTAATTTGTTTTTTTATTGGCATGGATGTCATTTTTTGGCAAATTTTAGGTTAACTTTATCTTTACAGTACATGTAAAACAGTGCTACACAAATACATTTACTGTAAACACAAAACATATCCTGTTTACAGTTGTTCTCAATCGCTTTGGCTCATTTTTTGAAACAGTTTCAACTTTCTCTAAACTGTAAGTGTAGTTGTCACAACTGTTTGACGGGACATCACAACTCTATTGCATGTCCGCAAAAGATAGTAACTCACCCAAAACACTTAACTTGTGCTTCAAAACCTAGTTATTGTGTCAGTAAATTGGCCAATGGCACCAAAATGAAAAGTTGTTTTGTCATTGTGTGAGCCGCACTGGACAAAATGTTTAGATGTTTTTTCACCATGGCAGTCAATCCTGGAATTGTGTCTTATATGCAAATCTCTGTTTTGTTCCACTTTTTGTTGACATTGACTGTTTACTCTAATATACCGGTTGGTCAGTTCTGTCTAGCTCAAGGCTGTTTCAACAGCATCAACATTTACTGTGAAAAGTTAATACTGTACATTGCTGTAGAACACAGATATGTACATGTGTGTTATACAGTAAATGTATTTGTTTAGCAATGTGTTACATGTATTATAAATAGGAAATTCACCTTTGAGCTTTCATGTAAAGTCATATACAGAGAACTGAAAATTTGCCACAAAATGACATCCATGCCAAAAAAAAATAAACCCTGCAACAATGAAAGAACCTGCTGTAGTTCAGTAAAAAAAAGAGTAATTGTAATTCCTCACTATAGGTAACACCATGTCATAGATATTTATACAATATACATGCATGTCTGACAGATTTTGATAATTGAATATGGATCATTTTACATATGATGGCTCATAGAGATGAAAGAATGTTTTGAAGTTGTGCACAGGATAACAATCTCGCTGAGAGTCAACACATCGGTTTTGATCAGCAAGACGTGTGCAAGTGGTTATTGTGCAAATTGTCGACAATTGTACTGACTCTTTTGCATACGTGTCAAAACACGTGCAATTTGCTTGAATGAATGGAAAATTGTCCTCTGTTCAAACTAATTGTTCAGAGATTTGAGGTTATTGGTTTGAAAAAATAATTCTCATTTGAGAATTGAGCCAAAGCGAATGAAAAAAACTGTATTTTTTTTTAGTTTTTTTCA
Source organism: Sebastiscus tertius (assembly GCA_916701665.1). Classification (NCBI taxonomy): domain Eukaryota; kingdom Metazoa; phylum Chordata; class Actinopteri; order Perciformes; family Sebastidae; genus Sebastiscus; species Sebastiscus tertius. The sequence goes on along the minus strand of CAKAOH010037453.1, from coordinate 18,247 downwards.
GGCAAACATACAATTGCAAAAGGACAAACATACAGAGCATTATGGCATAAGCTCCATTTGTGCAAGAAAGACACTGAAAACAAAATAGAAATATTGGAAATATATATATAAATATATAATGGAACTATTTCAAAATATAAAAATTGCATGTTTGCCTAAAAACACTAAAAATAGATCAAGCTTGGATACTTTGAATCATAGAATATATTTCTTTCAAGCATTAACAATAATCTTAATTTTGATTTGAGTTATCTAATTGGAACAACAAATACCTAAGTGCAGTCATCATTTTAATGTACTGCATGTCTCCTGTAGATGGAGCCATTGTTATTTTTTAACAAAATAAATGTATGATTCAGCAATGCAGCTGGGAAGGATAGACAAACTAACATTTACACCTGTGGTTATCTTATTGTATATTCTCCAGCCCACCTGGGCTGCATGTGTTCACATTGAGGGAAACTGCATCGAAAGGAAACTAGAGGTGAACATGCAAACTTTATACAGGAAGGTTCTGTGCTGAGATTCAGCACGTTCTTACTGAGAGGTGACCGTGTTAACCACTGAGCATGTTCAACATTTTTGGAAATATGCTGATTCGCTTTCTGGCGGAGAGTTAGATGAGATGATTAATAATACTCTCATGTCTGTCTGTGAAATATGAAACTACAGCTAGCAGCTGGTTAGCTTAGCTTAGCACAATGACAGGAAACAGCTAGCCTCTCTCCAATGATGACACAATGTGTGTTCCAATACCCTTACTACCATACTATTTAGTATGTATTTAGTATATATTCAGAACCTCCTAAGTGGAAAGTTTCTGACAGCTCCGAGTTTACGAGTGGTGAAGTGTTTGTCGACATTGTCAGAAATGGCGGAGGCCATGGAAGTTCATTTTTTGGTACATAATAAGTTAATATATTGTAATTTTAGTCATATATTGTTTTTCTTTGTAATTTTATAATATGTCTGAGGAAAATGTTGAGATTCCTTCATCTTTTTCCTCTGTCATTATAACTTTGCATTTCCTGCATTATGTTACCCGCTTGCTAAATTATTAGCCTCTGTGGCTTCTAGACGCCGACAGTGACGTTAATATTGCCGTTGCTCAGCAGCGGTGTTCTTGCGAGTTAACCACTTGAATGCCAAGCATATTGTGTACACAATTTCCCATGTCGTAAACACGAGCTCACGAGTTTCATTTGAAGGCACCATACTGTATGTCCCAATACTTAGTATGTCAAATGCAGTATGCCAAAAATACCAGGATGTCCTACTACACCCGGTCATATTTTGCAGTATACAGGCCAGCATGCCTTTCTGGCTATTCTGACCCACAATCCTCTGCGCAGGGGGATATATGAGCAAGAGGGTCAAAGTTGAAGTTATTTGTTGTTTGATGAAGTAGTATGTCCCAAATTGTATGCATACTGATGCAACAGTACATACTTTGTAAGGACAGCTGCAGTATGTGCTAGAAGTAAAAAGAAAAAGTACGTGATTTGGAACGTAGCAATAATCTCCCTACCAGCACCTGTAATGCTCACTACTAAACAAAAACATCATCAGTAAACTGTGAGCCGCTTTTACAGGTACAGGACAAAAACAACTGGAGAGGCTGTCCACACTGAAATTTGCAATATATTCCTGATTACGACCTTGTAGGTCAAAGCGTTGCATCAATAAATTTTTTTGGGAGCATACAAATTGATGTTTTTCTTTTGATTTCAATAATGTTCACACCAGACTTGGTTGAAATGAAGGCCAAGGATCTGTGGGATGACGGATCAATTTGCAGGGAGTTTAGGATTCAAATCTCTTGCCTCCTGAGTCAAAACATGCAGTCGGAATAATTAAATCCAACATCCAACAAGATCTTGTAGTCTGAACTATGTGTTTGTCGACAGCTGTAATCTGTCATTAAATATCGAATGCTGTTTTTTTTAATATAGACAATTAGAATTTCAAGGTCTTGTAGTGTGTTTTGGGCTCAGATAGTACATTATGTAATAAAGCCTCTTATTCATATTATCAGTGACATTACTGTAAGCCAGGCTTTTCGCAGCCGATGAACTTTTATCAAACCTCTGTTCTTTGTTTTGTTATCAGTGAAAATTTTGCATGACAACTTTGAAAACACCTTTGTATCCACAGCAGCCATAGGGCTCCCCACCCAAACACACACACACACTCAAACAAACACATACAATAAACAAGGTAAACTTATGTTTGACTCTACTTTTCCTAAGTCCACAACAATGTCTGACACATGCAACCTATTATGTATTTACCTGTTATTCTCTGTGGTTAACACCTTCAGTTGATACTGCTGCACTGTACCTCAACCTGCCAAGAAAAAGTCATTCAGAGGCTAAAGATGGATAAGTGTGCACCCCTTCCTCTTTTCAGATACTTTCTCAAGTGCATCAGTTTCTGTGTGGCACAACATGGCATCATCAGTAAACAATTAAATAAAAAAAAAAAGAAGAAAACTGTCCAAATGTTGCAAATCTCTTTGCTGTTGGCTATCAATATAGAGTAAAATGAAGTAAAAGATTCATACAAAAATCCAGTGAGAAAAGACTGGATCCGGTTATGTCAAATAATATCATGAAAAAGGACAGTATAATTTACACAAAGAAGAAGGTCAAAAAGTAGACAAAAACATTTTCTAAAATTTGTCTGAAATAATCCTTAGACACCTCATTAACATTAAAATGATAATAGTGAACTAGAAAATGCATTTCCTGCTGAAAATGCGTGGGAATGCTGACAGCTGAAATTTATTGCAAAGCATTGCTGAAAATGCAGAAATGTGAAATGACTTTCCTAAAAATGTTAAAGCTCACATGCATTGCACTGCACTGCTGAAAACCCTAGAAGATGAAATATACAACTGACAGAGTTGGAAATTGAACTGCATTACCAAAAGAAGCTAAGAGCTGAAATACATTGCTAGAAAAGCTGGAAGCTAAACTGTAATACTGTCAAAAGTGGTAAATTAGAATTTTCCTGAATAGGTGGAAAGAATAAATGCTTTGTATGTATATCAGACAGATGAACTGCATTGCTAAACACAAAGAGAGACAGAGAGAGAGAGAGTAGTATTTGGGTGAAATAAACCTTTAAAACTATAAGTGCTTGGACAGAAATAGTATTTTCACTGAATGAACCTTTAAAAACTATATTGTTACACAGAAAGTGGTATTTGGGTGGAAAGTGGCAGTAGTAGTAGTAGCAGTTGTAGTAGTAGTAGTAGCAGAAGGAGCAGCAGCAGGAGCAGTAGTAATAGTAGCAGTAGTGGTAGCAGTAACATCACTAGTAGTACTAGTAGCAGTAACAGTAGTAGTAGTAGTAGTAGTAGCTGTAGTAGTAGTATTAGTAGCAGTAGTAGTAGCAATAGTAGTAGTAATCGTAGTAGTATTAGCAGTAGTAGCAGAAGGAGCAGCAGCTGTAGTAGTAGTAGAAGTAGTAGTAGAAGCAGTAGGAAAAGAAGCAGTAGTAGTATTAGTAGTAGTGTGTGTGTGTGTGTGTGTGAGAGAGAGGTATTTTTAAATCAGAGAGACAGAGACTGATCAGACAGACAGTAACTGTATAGGCTTAAATAGAAATTAAACTTGTACAGTTAAAAAGAGCTTCAGAGCAATACACCAATCAGAGACAGGCAGAGACTGATGGAGCTCCAATCAGCCAATCAGAAACACCTGTTTGTGTCTGAAAGAGTCATGGTTGGGAATGACTGGTGAAAACACAGAGAAGGTATGAAGTGAAAAAGACCCCCTCAGTTAAAAGCTATCAGTTGTATAGCTGAAATGTCTTCAGTTTGAGCATCTCAAGACTTTGATGAAGATGTTGACGTGTCATTTGTGTGGATAAAGTTAGAAATGACTGAGAACTGGCAGTTTAAAAAGTCTCCGCAGTTGAGTTTTTGTTCCAGACTTTTAGAGATGAATTAACATGGCAGCGGATGAGTGAGAAGAAGGGATCTCTTGGTGCTTTGAAGCAGATAAATCCCAAACTGTAAGACCTATTGCTTAAATGGGCACATCATCTGAAAGAAGACAAAAATACCTATGTGTTGATGTATTAATTGTGTATGAGGAGTGGAAGTTGTGGGTTTGAGAGCAATTTGTTTGGAAAATTTTCAAAAGATTTTAAAGTTTTCCTCCACTCCAGCTGTGGTGTCACGCGCTCTAGCTTTTAACGATACACGCAATACACACCCATTATAAAATCTGAAATGGTCTGAAAATGTAATAAAACATAAACTGTGATAAATCAAAAACTGTAAAAGTTATCAAAAAGCTGAATGATAGCTTAATAGTTCAAAGACTTGTAACCCGTTTAAAGTTTAAATGAAGTCTGTAGCTGAAAGTCTGCAGAAGCAGTAGTATTTCAAAGTAGAGTATGTTTAAGACGATTTTCTCCATTGAGTTACATTGTAAAACAAATGTGGAAAAAGCTTAAAATTTTAAAAAGTATAAATAGCTGAAACAAGAAAAATCATAGCACTAATGTCCTTAAAGAGCTGAATATTTGATAGTTGAACGCTTTCTGTAGCTGAAAATATGCAGGAGAAGTTAAACTGCAAAAATCGTACGGAAGAAATGATTGAAGTTGAATAAACTTTAGAAGAACAATACTGGGAATGCTGAATCACCATTCCCACGATAAGAAGATTATTTATTCAAATAAATTCATTCTAAAACACTTAAAAGACACCTACAGTTACTGACAATGCTACCTGTAGTATTATGTAATGACCACAATCACTCCCACCACTGCTACTTATTGTGTGCGTTTCTAAATGAGAACATCACACCTATCAGTTTGCCAGAAACAATTACTGATAAGAATGAAGGATTTCCTTGAGCAGAGAGAGAGAAGGAAGAATATACCTGTACAACCCCAGGGGGCGGGGCCTCAGGGCCGCACACTGAATATAAAGAAGGTGACAACACTGCAAACTCCACATCTCCAAGAGCACCTGAAATCTTCACAAAGGTAACGAGATTTGTTTTTTGGCTTGGATGCTTAGATATTTTTTTATAGTTATAAATGTTTTTTATATTTTAAATAGTTATATATATATATACATATATATGTATATATATAAATATATATTTGTTTTTTGCTTAGATATATTTTATATAGTTATATATATATGCATTTGTTTTTTGCTCAGATATTTCTTTATATAGTTATATATATATAGATTTATATTTTATAAATTGATATATACATTTTGGTTTGGATGCTTAGATATTTTTTATGTTACATGTTTCTGAATTTATTTTTTATGCTGACTTGTATTTATGTGTTTTGGAGATGATTTTCTCTGCCCTTCTTGTTCTGGGCGTCTGCCTGGTTCCTGCTCACTCCAAACCAACAGGTAGGCGAAATCCCTCACTCTGTGGACACGTTTCTAATCCACACCTGAATTTGTCTGTTTTACATCACTGGTCGAGATTAAAATAATCTTATCATGATGAACAATTTGATGAGTGTGTTGTTTCTTTGCAGGAGAACATCTCGACAGTTCTCTCCTTCAACAATGTTTTGAGGAGGCAAAGAAACTCGTTGACGATGCGTACAAGTACTCCAGAGATGAGTGAGTTCATTATTGTGGTTATTTCATCTCTCTGAGTGAAGTAGAAGATTATGTTTCAAATTAATTCAGCATAAATGTACACTGTTAGTTACAATTTACAGGAGCTGCAATGAATACCACAATTCAGACTTCATTGTTCGACTGTGTGACTTTTTCCTTCTCCAGGAGTCTGAGACGAGTCCGCAAGGAGGTGGTGCATCCTCACGATACTCTCCGTCTCATGAAGCAGCCTCGTGGTGACACACGCTCAGCCGTGAGATCTGCAGACTACATGGCACAAACCCTCCGTCTGCTGCAGGAGAGGGCGCATCATGTGCACAAACGCTCACTCAATGCAACAGGTCAGACATGCAGCAAACAAACAAACACACACACACACACACACACACACACACACACACACACACAGTGCTCACATTGTTTTTCTGACAACATTTCCTGGTCTTGGGTGAGGGTCTGAGGTTTACTGTTTTGTAATGTTGGGCATAGTGGAGCACTTCAAAGCTGTAATTAAGGACTAGACAATATGAAGTTGACAGACACACGCACACACACACACCACACACACACACACAGGGTTAATCCATGAAATGTCTTTCACATTTTTCAGATTTGCTCTCTGAAGAGGATCTGGAGAATCTTGCCAGAATAACTGGATGTGAGGCTCGAATCAGAATTCCATCATGCCGCACCATACCAAACATTAACAAGTATCGGACAGCCACCAGCGTCTGCAACAACTTGTAAGAGAAACATTAAAAGTGTGAAAAAATGCTGGTTCAAATCTCACTTAACACCATCTTGGACATAAAAAATATAAATCAACTTTTTGACATTATAAAACTTCTAAGGCCGCAGAAGATGTGTTCACTTCCCTGAAATTTCTCAAGCAGCGTTTCCAAACATGGACATCTTCTGTTTGCTTTTAGAAAGAACACTCGCCTTGGATCTTCAAACACCCCCTTCGCCCGCTTGCTGCCTGCCGAATATAACGACGGCATCTCCCAACCAAAAGGCTTCAACAACCAAACAATAAACAACTTCTTCCTCCCACTGGTACGACCTCGAAATCCCAGACACTTGATTAATATACATAAAGAAACATAAATGCTGATTTTAAAATTAAAACACTTCTACTCCACTCTCAGGTGCGTCAGGTGTCCAACAACATCCTAAGCACAACAGACGCAGGCGTGGTCAACGACAGAGAATTCTCTCACATGGTGACCTTGTTTGGGCAGTGGAATGACCACGATCTCACCTTCACGCCCTTCTCCCCCAGCATCCGCTCCTTCAGCAATGGGATCAACTGTGACGACAGCTGTGAGAACACTGAGCCTTGCATCCCCATCCCGGTTGGTGTGAAAGCTCAAACCCACACATTGTGATGTTGTTTTAACAAAAATATTCTCTTCATAACCTTTGGTCTCTTTCCTACAAACAGATTCCTCCCGGCGACCCCCGCTCTCAGACAGAAGAGTGCATCCCTTCGTTCAGATCCGCCCCAGTTTGCGGAACGGGATACTCAGCCTACAATTTTGGAGGAGAAGCCAACAAGAGAGAGCAGATCAACGCCCTCACAGCCTTCCTGGATCTCGGCCAGGTGTATGGCTCTGAGGAGAAGCTTGCCCTGTCTCTTCGCGACCTTCAGAGTGATAGCGGCCTGCTGCGCGTGAACACAGAGTTCAAAGACAACGGGCGTGAGCTGCTGCCATTCAACCCTCTCCCGGTGAACATGTGTGCCACTCGCGGAAGAGTCACCAACGACACAAACGCCAGAGAGGTGCCGTGTTTCATTGCAGGTTAGTCATCAATAAATAGTTAATTATTTATTAAATAACTAATTTTGGGTTGCCAGGTTGTGAAAATCCTTTATCCTGCTCTAGCCTCTAACCTGCTGTCTGTCTAAACTATCTGGTAACACTTTATTTTAAACCCCACTATTTGGCATTTATAAGCAGCAATAAGTATAACTATAACTCTGATGACACTATAATGCTGATGTACACACATGATGAATAAGAATATGATATAACAAAGTTGTAATAATGTCAAATATGTTCTCACAGGAGAAGATATAATTGTTGAGAAATACGGTAGAACAATAAACACTTAAAAATACACCACATAATAGTGTGTTAAAAACCATTTATTCAGTATATATTCTACTTATAAATGATTAATAGGGGGTTTAGTAGTTATTAGTTAGTGTAACCAGTTATCTTAATGAAAGAGCTGCCATCTAAAGAGGAAACAAACACTTCTGATCAGCTATTTTGTACATTGTGTCCTTAAGGTGATGTCCGCGTGGACGAGAACATAGCTCTGACATCCATTCACACATTGTTTATGCGTGAGCATAACCGTGTGGCTCGTGCCCTGAAGAGATTGAACCCCCATTGGGACAGTGAGACACTCTACCAAGAGTCCCGCAAGATCTTGGGCGCTTACACACAGGTGGGTAAACCTGAGAGTCAGTCAGCATTCACGATTTATATTTTTACATCTCCAAAGCAGATGTCATACACTCCACTGTCTTTTACTCAAAATAGATCTCTGTCTCTCTCTCTCTCAGGTGATTGTGTTCAGGGACTATCTGCCTCACATTGTAGGTGACGTCGCAATGCGTACACAGCTCGGCCGTTACCCCGGCTACGACGCTAATGTTGACCCCAGCATCTCCAACGTCTTTGCAACAGCAGCTTACCGCTTTGCCCACTTGGCCCTCCAGCCAGTCTTATCTCGTCTGGATGAAAACTACAAGGAGAACGCTAATTTCCCCAGTGTCCCCTTGTTCAAGGCCTTCTTCACCCCCTGGAGGATCGTCTTTGAGGGTGAGTTGTACAGAGAGAAGGCTAGTATCTTATCAATCACTAGTAACTTATCAATCACTCTTCCTCAAACTGTCACCCTAACTTTTATTTGATCTCTCCAGGTGGCATTGACTCTCTGCTCCGTGGTTTGGTCGGCCGTCCTGCTAAACTGAACACTCAGGATAACATGATGGTGGATGCTGTAAGGGAGAGGTTGTTCCAGTTTGTGATGCATCTGGCTTTGGACTTGGGCTCTCTCAACATGGCGAGGGGACGCGACCACGGCTTGCCTGGTACATCCCTCACCCTGATTTTCAGCCTTTTCTAATATTTTGTTGTCATCCGCTCTTTGCTTACTTGTTGTTTACTCCTCTAGGCTACAACGCCTATCGCAAGTTGTGTGGCCTGTCTGTGCCCAGGAACCAGGCTGAGCTCGCTCGGGTCCTGAATAACGCAGACCTGGCCCGCAGGCTGCTGCAGCTCTACGGTACGGCCGACAACATCGACGTCTGGATGGGAGGCGTGGCAGAGCCGTTTGTCCGTGGCGGCCGTGTGGGGCCTCTGTTCGCCTGCCTCATTGCAACACAGTTCCAGAGGATCCGCCAGGGTGACAGGTGTGTGTGGATACATACAGTGATGCTAACACAATCACAAAACAAATGCATTTCAAACACAATCTTTGTTGATACTAATTTCTTGTTTGAAATAATCAGGCTGTGGTACCAGAACCCGGGCGTCTTCACCGCGGCTCAGAGAGCTGCTCTGTCCAGGGTCAGCTTATCCAAGATCATCTGTGATAACACTGGCATCAAGTCTATCCCCGCTGACGCCTTAAGCGTCATCTCAAACAGGAACCGGCTCGTCAATTGCAGAACCCTCCGAAGCTTGAACCTGTCATCCTGGAGGGAGAGACCCTGCACAGGTGAAACAACACTGGACCAAACCTTTTGACCAGACTCTCAGATCCAAATTCAAAATAACTTGTCACCTAATGAATTGTTTCATTCTGTTTTTAACCTGGTGTGTTTATGTCTTCTCTAACCACTTGTGTAAAAATCATTCTTCATATGTGGTGTTTGATCTTGCAGGCGCGGGCTGTAATGAAGTCGGAAACGAGGTCGGTTTTAACTTGTGGTAGTCATATTTTAAGAGCACAATGATGAATACTTCTTAAAATGTTCACATTCAGATCATGTAACACCTGTTCTCAACTTTTTGTCATCTTGGTGAAGGTTTTCCTAACTCCATTCAGAATTTACTAATACTAGCACATTTTGAAAAAATCCTTAAATTACGAGGATAAATTAATTTAACTTCTACATCTTGATATACAGACTGCAAGCGACAAGGCCCCTCCGGCGCCCCAGGCTCCCCCAGCCTCCAAGGGCCTCCAGGACAACGAGGTAATCTACTCAGTTATTGTCTCTTCTGCCTTTTGTACATCGTATATAGTGCTGAAAGTCACAGATTGTTCAATTTTCATATTTATTCATTTATATTTATTTTCATATTTATCAAGACAACAACTTTACCCCACATATAAAACAAACAACCTCAGTGTCTTCATATCTGGTCAATTTAAATGAAGTATGTGAAATATAGATGAACATAAATATACATCCTATATACAGTTAATCTTCAGATACAGTTCCTCTCTGTTGAGTACACCCATCTTTTATCCTAATTGAAACTTGCAAGTCAGTGCAATCAGGGCCTTTAGATTCTGACCACTTTATTATCATGTCCTAGATGTCATTGTCCACCTTTCCTACATTCTCAAAAAAAAAGTGATGATTTTATTAAAGATTTCTTTAACTGAACAATGCATTAGGGCTGCAACTAACAACTATTTTCATATAAAATATCATAAAATAGTGAAAAATGTCCATCCCATGTCTTTAAATGTCTTGTTTTGTTAGTCCAAAACACCAAGATATTTGTATAAAACAGAGAAAAGCAGGAAATCTCCACACTTGAGAGGCTGAAAACAGCATTTTCTGTCATTTTTGGAAGAGAATTACTTTAACGATTAATCGATTATCAAAAAAGTTGGCGACGAACCGATTAGTCGACTAATCGTTGCAGCTCTACAATGTGTCACGTTATAGAAGATTATCATATATTTTGTATAAAAATGATCTTCAAAATAACTAGTAATTATATAATGGAGTAAAAAGTGCAATATTTCCATCTAAAATGTAGTGAAGTGGTATCTCAAAAGTGTACTTAAGTAAAGAAATTGAATAAATGTGTAACTTTCACATCTAGATCATTCATATTGTAGCAGCAGATCAGTAGATTCAAAGCAAATATGTAATCTATACTTTTGTTCCTCTGCAGGTCCAGTAGGACCCCCAGGCCCCCCTGGACCGCCAGCTTTCAACACCAATGCTACACAGCCACAATCTGCCTTTTCCGTCCGCCTGGGCGAGTACAACCCATCCTCAGAAAGAATCATTCGTTTCCGTCAAGTCATCTACAACAAACAGTACCATTACAGCACTAAGACGGGCCTGTTTACATGCTTCATCCCTGGTGTCTATCAATTCAGCTTTCTCTGCACGTCCTTCATCAGTGCCAAAAATGTGGACCTGAGGCGTAATGGTGAGCTGGTGCTGGCTGGGTTCAATGTTTATCAGGGGGGTCACCACTTGTCATCAGGGGACATGGTACTCCAGCTGGAGGTGGGAGACAAAGTGTGGCTGGAGGCCAGCGACGGAACCACCGGCCTGAGCACCAGAAGCTACTTCTCAGGACACCTGCTCTTCGTAGCGTGACACAAAAACCCACCAGGCTGAAGCACCACCCTCAAACACACCAGTGGTCTGTTTGCTTCAGGTTTCATTACTGAGCCTCTCTGCACTGATCTTCACTTTCCATTAATCACATCACATTTAATATCTATTATTAATAATTTACTTTTTTTCTCTTTTGGGCTGATGGAACAGACTAGAGCACACTGTACATGTTTTATATTTTTAAGAAAAATGAACTGAATTTGATGAATTGGATCGTTTTAGCCAGCTAACGGACGTGAAATTTATTGCAGCAAATCTGTTTAACTCTGTTACAACATGCAATCTATTGGACCAAAAATTAATCAGGAGCCAATTTTGATGTGGGATTTACCAGTATTATTATGAATATTTTGTGCACTGATGAAATTGAAGCATGCCTTGAAAATGTTGTGTTGTGCTTTTTCTATGAGGCTTGTTTCACTGTAACTTTACCTGTTGTATTTTCCATTCTTTAAATAAACCAAAGAAACTGAGCCACATTAAACGTTGTGTTCATGTGTTCATATTTCTGAGACATTAGGAGATATTTCATGGGCTCCTGGTGTGAATCACAAAAAGACAGAAGACTACCCAAAATGTAATTTACAGTTTTTCTCATTCGCTTTGGCTCAATTCTCGAGTAAGAATTATTTTTTTCAAAACAGTGAGCTCAAATCTCTGAACAGTTAGTTTGTTGTTCACACCAGATTCAAATTTCTCATTCATTCAAGCAAATTGTGCTAGTTTTGGCACATGTGTGCAAAAGAGTTAGTACAATTGTCTACAATTTGCACAATAACCACTTGCACATGGCTGCTGGTTGCACATTTGACTCGCAGTGAAATTGTCATCCTCTTCACAACTAAATATTATTCCATCGTTTGAACCATCTCATGTAAAATTACAATGGCACTCGGAGAGCGCAGACCTCCGGCAAGGTGCCCGAGTACGACTGCCCCCTCTCCGTTCAGCTTGTGCCATCATCCACGTGTGTTTTTGTTTATGTTGAGATCAGCTGTACGTAGCGGAGCATCGTAAAACACTTAATTCAAACTGGACAGAAACAAAATAAAACTCACCTAAACCGTCGTCGTTACTCTTTACAACAATTAAGTGTGCTTTGGTCGAACTCTCTGAAGGAAAGAGGCGGGGTCATGCATCATCAACGCGTAATCAGTGACACTGCGCATGTGTTATACCCAGAGGTCTCAATGGTCTGGCTGATCGAAATCCTTAGAAAAATTCTGAATCCGTATCGCCATCAAAATCGAATGGATTGTTCATTGCCACACTCCAGCCCTCCAAAAAAATTCATTCAAATCCATCTCGGACTTTTGGAGTAATGCTGTTAACAGACAAACCAACAAACAAACGGCAGTGAAAAAATAACCTTCCATAGGCCTTCGGTCTTGGCGGAGACATACATGAATATTCCATAACTATCATTAATTTTTTTTTTTTATTGGCATTGATGTCATTTTGTGGCAAATTTTAGGTTAACTTTATCTTTACAGTACATGTAAAACAGTGCTACACAAATACATTTGCATTTTCGGAAATATGCTGATTCGCTTTTTGGCGGAGAGTTAGATGAGATGATTGATAATACTCTCATGTCTGTCTGTGAAATATGAAACTACCGCTAACAGCCGGTTAGCTTAGCTTAGCACAAAGACAGGAAACAGCTAGCCTCTCTCCAATGATGACACAATGTGTGTTCCAATACCCTTACTACCATACTATTTAGTATGTATTTAGTATATATTCAGAACCTCCTCAGTGGAAAGTTTCTGACAGCTCCGAGTTTACGAGTTGTGAAGTGTTTGTCGACATTGTCAGAAATGGCGGAGGCCATGGAAGTTCATTTTTCGGTACATAATAAGTTAATATATTGTAATTTTAGTCATATATTGTTTTTCTTTGTAATTTTATAATATGTCTGAGGAAAATGTTGATAACGACTTCATCTTTTCCCTCTGTCATTATGCCTTTGCATTTCCTGCATCATGTTACCCTCTTGCTAGCTTGCTAAACTGTTAGCCTCTGTGGTTTCTAGACGCCGACGGTGACGTTAATATTGCCGTTGCTTAGCAGCGGTGTTCTCACGCCTTAACCACTTGAGTGCCAAGCATATTGTGTACACGACTTCCCGTGTCGTAAACACAAGCTCACGAATACTTAGTAGGTCAAATGCAATATGCCAAAAATACCAGGATGTCCTACTACACCCGGATATATTTTGCAGTATACAGGCCAGCATGCTTTTCTGGCTATTCTGACGCACAATCCTCTGCGCAGGGGGATATATGAGCAGGAGGGTCAAAGTTCAAGGCGCAATGTCAGGGCTCTAGACTAACTTTTCCACTGGTAGCACTGGTGCTACCAACTTTCTCAGTTGGTCGCACAAGCACATGATTTGGTCGCACCCTTTTTTTTGGGTTACAGCATGGTATTAATCAATGACCTTGCATGCTATTAAATGTGGTCTTAATTTACATACCCCAGTGAAACATTGACAATGCCTCGAAACTTGATATTTGCAAAATATTTTAACTAATAAGTTTAGAGTTGGGACGGACGGACCACATTGCCTACAATAAACACACAGCATAGCGTTCCCCTCGTACCGTAACCACGGGTACTGTGTTAGCCATTGTGGCTGAAGGTGGTACTTCTTTTTCTTCACCTGTCTGTCAGTCAGTGTCTCCGTGCCTGTTGTGCTTTCATCATCGGTGGTGTCTGAGTCTGTTAGACTTTCCCTCACCACCAGCTTCCACATTTCTCTCCTCATTTGTTTTTTTAAAATAATCAGCGATAGACCGCTTCATCTTGGGAAACAGCGAAACATTGGCGCCCTGCAGTGTGTGATGCGCATGAGCAGGGTCTGAAATTAACTTTTTTCACTTCCTGCCACTGTGGCAGGTAAGTATTTTTTTTGTCTGCCACTCAGAAATTTGATCTGCCACTTTTGAAATCTATGCACTAAATGAATGAATAACATTATAGATCTGATGTAATTCAATGTTCGATATAATTTACATGAAAAACATTCTTTACATGGTAAATTACAGTGTTCAAATGACAACGTAGCTTCCGGGGGAGCCCTGTTTCTGGGGTGTGGGAGGGTACTGTAGCCTACACAGTACTGTACTGTACTTTGTTATTGCCATCTGTAGTGGTTATTTGCATAAAAACATAATTATTAATTGTGATTATTTAAATATAATATTTATAATCAGGTCATAATTCCCTTTCTATTATCTATTTTATATTGATGTGAAAAAAAATAACATTTGGTCGAAAAACAAGATTTTGCATAGGGCCCCAAAAAGTTAGGAAGGCCCTGCTAGCTGCGCTCTAAAGTTAGAGGAGCTGCTGGACAAGATGCTGCTGTCATGAGGAGAGACGCAGCATGTTGGTATGGACTAAATTCATTCATTGCAGCTTTGTTACCCAAAGGAGACGAAGAGAGGAGAAAGTCAGTAAATAAGTGGTTAACATCAGTAACATGATCTGAGCTGTTGCTGAGTTTTGACTCGTCGTTAACGTAACATTATCGTCAACTCACTCACTGTAAATACAAACGTCGGCTGCCGGCTCGTTAGCGAGCGTTAACTGTAACGTTACCGTTAACATCCAACAGTCTAACGTTAGCTAACTGGTAACGTTAATATAGAAAGTTTACCTCACTGACTTGGGAATAATTCCCCATTGCAGCTGTCCTGAGATCAGGGGCCGGCGGGACATGTGTTGTGTGTGTGTGTGTTTGTGTACATGTGGGACGGATCGGCTGAATACAGTGTGTATGTGTGTGTGTGTTTATGTTGTCACGGAGGTTTCATAATAAGGGCGCGCTACACAAAACGTGCAGTCATTTTCATCATCGAAGGTTTCCACAGAACAGAGAAGTGCAGGAGGGGAGAGAGAGGCTGTGCCAGTGAGGAACAAAAAGCACTGTTTTCATCTGCACCGCCCTTACCGTGTTACCAAAATAGTAATGATCATGCACTCGCAAAATGCGACTAGGTGAAAATTTTACGTGCACACTCCCAAAAAAAGGTTGCATATACAATCATTTTGGTCGCAGTCTAGAGCCCTGAATGTTATGATGAAGTAGTATGTCCCAAATTGTATGCATACTGATGCAACAGTACATACTTTGTAAGGGCAGCTGCAGTACGTGCTAAAAGTAAAAAGAAAAAGTACGTGAATAGCAATAATCTCCTTACCAGCACCTGTAATGCTCACTTCTAAACAAAAACATTACCAGTAAACTGTGAGCCGCTTTTACAGGTACAGGACAAAAACAACTGGAGAGGTTGTCCACACTGAAATTTGCACTCACTAACCAACCAACCCACTGAAGAAATATGATTTCTTGCCAAACCCTGAGGTTGACTAACAATGTTTCAGCCATTGCTGTTAATTTCTGCTTTTTTTTTTTTCTCTACATCCTTCAAAAAGGGAACTGGACGTGATTAGTGCAACTCTCCTGGGGATGTTGCAAACACAATGATGGGCAGAAAAGTGAACCCGTACTTTAACAAGCAGACAAACTCATTGAAATTGATGAGAAAACAATGATTTAAAATATTCTTTCTTCTGCATGAATTTGTTACTTCACATATTAAAGTAAGAAAATAACCCCACTATCACTCTCTGATGCTCACTCATGATGTGCAAGAACATTTTTTTTGTTTTTGTATGATGTCTGTGCAACCTTTTCCTCAACTTTTCAACAATTTCTACTGAAGCAGATGAAGCCATACGTGTTAAAATTATTCTATAAATAATCTTAATGCAAAGAAGGGGTTAGTGTGCACATCCAGCCACACAGCTGGGTGCAGGTACAGGACAAAAACAACAACAGGAGCGGCTGTCCACACTGAAATTTGCAATGTATTCCTGACTACGACCTTGTAGGTCAAAGCATTGCATCATTACATTTTTTGGGAGCGTAAAGTGTTTTTTCTTTTGATTTCAATAATGTTCACACCAGACTTAGTTGAAATGAAGGCCAAGGATCCGTGGGATGACGGATCAATTTGCAGGGAGTTTAGGATTCAAATCTCTTGCCTCCTGAGTCAAAACATGCAGTCGGAATAATTAAATCCAACATCCAACAAGATCTTGTAGTCTGAACTATGTGTTTGTCGACAGCCGTAATCTGTCATTAAATATCGGATGCTGTTTTTTTTAATATAGACAATTAGAATTTCAAGGTCTTGTAGTGTGTTTTGGGCTCAGATAGTACATTATGTAATAAAGCCTCTTATTCATATTATCAGTGACATTACTGTAAGCCAGGCTTTTCGCAGCCGATGAACTTTTATCAAACCTCTGTTCTTTGTTTTGTTATCAGTGAAAATTTTGCGTGACAACTTTGAAAACGCCTTTGTATCCACAGCAGCCATAGGGCTCCCCACCCAAACACATACAATATACAAGGTAAACTTATGTTTGACTCTACCTTTCCTCATTCCACAACAATGTCTCACACATGCAACCTATTATGTATTTACCTGTTATTCTCTGGGGTTAACAACGTCAGTTGATACTGCTGCACTGTACCTCAACCTGCCAAGAAAAAGTCATTCAGAGGCTAAAGATGGATAAGTGTGCACCCCTTCCTCTTTTCAGATACTTTCTCAAGTGTATCAGTTTCTGTGTGGCAACACTGAAGGCCATCAGCCACAACATGGAACATCAGTAAACAAGTGAAAAAAAAAAAAAAGAAAACTGTCCAAATGTTGCAAATCTCTTTGCTGTTGGCTATCAATATAGAGTACAATGAAGTAAAAGATTCATACAAAAATCCAGTGAGAAAAGACTGGATCCGGTTATGTCAAATAATATCATGAAAAAGGAGAAGAAGGTCAAAAAGTAGACAAAAATATTTTCTAAAATTTGTCTGAAATAATCTTTAGACACCTCATTAACATTGAAATTATAATAGTGAATAAGAAAATGATTTATTCAAATAACTTCATACTGAAATACTAAAAAGCCACCTACAATTACTGACAATGCTACCGTAGTATTATATAATGACTTACTGTTACCACAATCACTCCCTACACTGCTACTTATTACGTGCGTTTCTAAATGAGAACATCACACCTATCAGTTTGTCAGAAACAATTACTGATAAGAATGAAGGATTTCCTTGAGCAGAGAGAGAGAAGGAAGAAAGAACCTGTACAACCCCAGGGGGCGGAGCCTCAGGGCCGCACACTGAATATAAAGAAGGTGACAACACTGCAAACTCCACATCTCCAAGAGCACCTGAAATCTTCACAAAGGTAACGAGATTTGTTTTTTGGCTTGGATGCTTAGATATTTTTTTATAGTTATAAATGTTTTTTATATATATATATAACTATTTATAGTATATATATATATATATATATATATTTGTTTTTGCTTAGATATATTTTATATAATTATACATACATATACATTTGTTTTTTGCTTAGATATTTTTTATATAGTTATATATATAGATTTTAATATTTTATATAATGATATATACATTTGTTTTTTGGTTTAGATGCTTAGATATTTTTTATGTTACATGTTTCTGAATTAATGTTTTATACTGACTTGTATTTATGTGTTTTAGAGATGATTTTCTCTGCCCTTCTTGTTCTGGGCGTCTGCCTGGTTCCTGCTCACTCCAAACAAACAGGTAGGCGACATCCCTCACTCTGTGGACACGTTTCTAATCCACACCTGAATTTGTCTGTTTTACATCACTGGTCGAGATTAAAATAATCTTATCATGATGAACAATTTGATGAGTGTGTTGTTTCTTTGCAGGAGAACATCTCGACAGTTCTCTCCTTCAACAATGTTTTGAGGAGGCAAAGAAACTCGTTGACGATGCGTACAAGTACTCCAGAGATGAGTGAGTTCATTATTGTGGTTATTTCATCTCTCTGAGTGAAGTAGAAGATTATGTTTCAAATTAATTCAGCATAAATGTACACTGTTAGTTACAATTTACAGGAGCTGCAATGAATACCACAATTCAGACTTCATTGTTC
>CAKAOH010037452.1:42465-64142 GCA_916701665.1 Sebastiscus tertius | reverse complement strand
AAAAAAACAGAAAAATTTATAAAGTCCCCACATTTTTTTATGAAAAATCTCTTAATTATTAACAGATCTGTCAGTTTTCAGCTGATGGACTAATTGTTTTATTATTGCATCATTGCTTGTCTTTCATGAGCCTCTTTTGATTGTGTGCTAACAGCTCTGTTTCGTGCCTGTGGCCTCGTGAAGGGATAAATGATCACCTCAACCAGAAGAGTGTCTCCTGATAAATCTGAAGTTAGAATTGCCTTCAGCCTCGAGGACACATCAGGTAAACACACACACGCCACACTACCATGCACTCACAAATGCCCCCACACACACACCTGTGTTACAGCATCTCAAAAATGACGGCTACAACTTATTTTGAGTTTTAGTGACACCTATTATTACTCAATCAATCATTTAACACCTGACGTTGCCGGGAGCTCTATACTCTCACTGCATTTCCAGTATGTGAGGAACACATACACGGCATTCCTCCACACCAAAACAGACCAGGCACAATCCCCCTCCCCTTCACACCCTATCACTTTTAACTGTGTTCATTCTTCTACGCTGGAGCTGAGACAGGTGCTCCCTCTATTTCTGTAGCACATTAAAAAACCGACCACACATGCATGTGCGGCAGCTGTGCACTTGCAAACATGTATGCACCCACACGAGTGATTGCACAACCTTTTATAGCACCGGCATTATTTAATCTTCAATCAAAACTTCATAGGTGTACCCTACCTATATGGTGCAAGGTGTTATCTGTTGGGATGTTTTACTGCAGTGGGGCCAGGCACTGGGACAGCAGCTGCAGCGATGACGGAGTCAGGTTTCCCCCCTCTAATACTAACAGTGTCCCGCTGCCTGATTCACTGTTCAGCTTTTAGAACACTGGCCTATATTTATAAGCAGTTAACACTTCCAGTCCCACTCCGCCCACCTCTGATCCCCCTTGTCTTTCTCTTAGGAAGTGAGATGAAGGGCTGTAGCTGGAACGACACTCAAATCCCACTCTGAGCAGTGATTCATTGAACTCCATGACATCCTGCTTGTCATCACACATGGCAACGAGTCCTATTACTGAATTACTTTTTAATTTCTTAATCATTCACATTGCTTTTGTTTAATAGCTTGCTTTTTCTTCTAAGCTCAACCATCCGTTTGTATGGAATCAGTTTAGTTACCTTTACAATTTGTCTACACTGTAAAATAAAAGTGTAAAATAATGGGAATTTTCTGGCAGCAGGGGTGCCAGAAAATGTCTGTTAAAAAATGGAAAAATACCATCTGTTAATTAACATAAATAAACTGTAAAAAAAAACAGTAATTATCTTTATATAATTAGCCTTTATTACTGTAATTTTACAAGAAATATTTTACTTTTAACATATATTTATTGTTAGAATAGTCATACACCTAAGACCATTTACATATAAATCACAAATGAAACATGTAATTTTACGCTACAAAAACCATAATTTACATTAACTCAGAAGTTTTGCAAACATTTTTTAAAATTCCATGAAATCCTTTTCTTCTAACATAAATTCATTGTTAAAATAGAGTCATAAACCTCTAAAAAACACAATAACTATCTTTAGAAATGATCAAGAAAAGCTTAAATGCAGATAATTACAATTGTGATTACAAAAAATACAGTAAATCTAAGACCATTTACATATTAATCACAAATGAAACATGTCATTTTTACATTTTTATTTCTGTTATTTTGAAATACAGACAAAAAAATGTAAATTTTTTTGAAAAAAACTGTAAAAAAATTTTTTTTTTTTTTACAGTGTAGTTGAACGTTGGTAAGTTCTTTTGCTAAATCATAAGTGTCAATGTAACTCTATGGGGGGCCGGCTTTAGTTGGTAGCATGCTTACGTGCCTCGTTTTAGCTTCCAGAGCTGGGCAGGCACAATCTGACCCTGCCCTTCAAAATCAAAGTATGGATATTCCCTAGACGATCATGTTGTTGCCTCTTTGAACTTGTGTTTCTCAGCGGGGGGACTGAGACCCGTGCTCCGTCTAGGGATCATCCTCTAGGGCTTTCATGACTTCATGCCAGGCATACTTATAACCCCACACTGTGTCAATCCCAAGCATGAGAACTGTATTTATTCCACATCATAATTGGCCCCATGGCTGCAGGCTGGCCCACTGATACTCCTGCTTTTAGAAGGTTGCATCATCCCAGGATTCTCCACATGTGTTCCACAACTCCAGGGGGACATTACTGGCGAGGCAGAGGCTGGTGCAGACAACCTGTCTGTTTCTGTCCGTCTGTCTGTCTGTCTGGATGCCTGTCTGTCTGAAATCCCTCTCTGTCCATACATCTGGCCTGTCTGTTCTTTCTTTCTGTCTGTTTGCATTCTTACCCTGCATGTCTTTCAGCGTGACAGCTCATTACTGTTGTACATTAAGAGGACATGGCTCATTTATAAGTATAGCTGTATGTGTTGCCATATAAGAGGCCCCTATAGTGTTTCATTTTGGTCCATTTTATGAGGTGAAGAAAGGCATTAAAGCAACTGCCTTTAGGACAGGCCTATATTCAATTACTATTTTTAGAAAGATTTGAAAAACAGTGAAGTGCCAAGGGGCCGGACATTTACAATGTTGCATTTAACATCTTTTTTATTCAGTTTGACTCTCCTAAATGCCCTCTGCTTAGTATTTCTGTGTTTAACAAGACATACCTAAGGAATGGGCTAGTTAGCCTACTAACAAAATGATGCTCTTCTAATAATCAAACAGTGCAAACACCCATAAACTTGGTTTTATGTCAGCAGGTTATTTAAATAAAAACAAAATGATATTGCTTTTAAAAGTTCGTAACATCATCAATAGAGCGTGTGTAGTAATGTTGATGAACAGGAATAGAGTCTCTTATTGGAAGTCATAATTATTATTTTTTTAAAATACGTTTTTCATATTTAGAAATGATCTGCAGTGTGATTATCATAGCGATCTTAGATTGAAGGAAGGAAAACAATCCGAAACTACAGTAGTGGTGGAAAGTACAACAACTAAAGTACAATTCTCAAGTACTGTACTTAAGTATAGTTTTGAGGTATTGTACTTTGCTGGGGAATTTTAATCTTTTGCTACTTTATACAGTACTTCACTACATTTATCTGACTATACTACTAACATATTAAGATTTTACACAAAACAATAATGATCATCAGATGCATTGTTATAGATTAGAATACTCAACAATATACATTTAGCAATCAACCAGCAGCAACATTAAGATGCCCCTTACATGTTAATGCATCAATAATAATAATAAGCTAATAATACAAAATAACATGACACTCTGAAAGGGACCATTCTGTATAATAAGAGATTTTAAATGTAATACTTTAAAGGTGCAGTGTGTAGGATTTGGCGGCATCTAGTGGTGTGGTTGCAGATTGCAACCAACTGAGTACCCCTCTGCTCACTTGTTCCTTTCCAAGACTGCGGTAACGTGAGCCACAGAGTGCAAAACCATGGTAACAGCGTTTGCCTTGCTCAGAGGTCATCCTTACCATAATAACACTACTTTAGGAGCAACGGAAGTCAGACGGCAGCTGGTGGTACCACGGTTTGTCACTCTGCTGCTCACGTTACCTCAGTTTCACGAGTGTCGGAGATCAACGGTGGCCTTCAGGTAACATAAAAACGCAAAAGGCTCTCTCTAGAGCCAGTGTTTGGTTTGTCCGTTCTGTGCTGTACTGTAAAAACATGGCGGAGCAACATGGTGGACTCCATGAAGAGGACGCACTCCCTATGTATATGAAAGCCTCATTCCAAGCTAACGCTATCATTTCTGATAATAGATCCCCCAATATGTTACACACTGTAAAGCACACGCAATTTGTAGTAATGCAAAACCATCAAAATGTTAAATTGTTGCCATTATTAACAATGTCCAATATTGTGTTTTGATATGTCAGTATATGTCAATCATTATACTGATTGTTAATGTCTGAATAATATGTTTCTTTTTCAATAGATGTAAAAGATGTGGAGGCCCTCCCTCAGACTTTCCCAGACCTTGAACAGCGACTACAGGTACTATACAGTACTACTATACTAGTACATACTGTTAGCCATAACATTGCATTGAACACACACACCTTGTATTGTTGGCAGAGCAGCACAAGAGAGGAAAGGCGAGTATAGAAGAGATGGCAATGATTTTAAATCCACCGTGCTGGTAAAGAATAGCATTGTGTGCCTTTTAAAGGAAAAAAAAATCCAAATCCTGCCCTGTACTCTTATGCCATTAGCATTTTGCGTTTCATGTCTGGCTCTCTTTTATGGCTTAATGCTGTATTTTTCCTAATGAATAGTCAAACAATGCAATGCCAAATGAATTCCCTTTTTGAAATATGTTTTGATTTTGAATATTTGGCTGTCATTATTGCTCTCTCCACTAATTTGCAACTGAAGGCCAGGCCAGAGAAATCATTCTGGGAATCACTAAATGAAAAAGAGCTGGGGGCAGGTTGAGAGGAAAAGCAGACCGCAAATTTACATCATTATTAAACAAATTCTGAAATAAATTAGACATAACCTTCTAAAAAAAGGTGTGTGACGGTTGGATTTTCCTTTAAAACTCTATTCTGTTAAGGATAGAAGAAGAGTCAGGAGAAGCTTGGGCTTAGAAGTTTATCATCCCTGTAAATCAATATCTTGTGTGCGCTCAATCTACTATTAGTGTTGTCATTGAATTATCCTTCAACGAGTGCCAGTGCCAGGTTACATTAAGTGCATGTTGGTTTAACTTTAGAGTGTCAAATGAGAACAGTAGTAGCTTTCATACACTGTACTGCTTTCTGTTTCGTTCCTGTGTATCCTAGTTTTGAATTTTTTTTATTATTATTTACATAAAATCACCATGTTATCTATCTTCATATTCAATTTATAGGCCTGTAAATGTTTTTTTATGACTGCTTTGAACATACAATATTCTGATATGGTGTCCATTGTGCCACAAGGGCTCCCAGTGTAAGGCCTTCCACTTTGCAAAATTTGTAGGTCTCATACAAGTAATATGGACACAAGTCAGTTTCGGTCTCTGTCCTCATTGCACAGCAACCTTTTGTTTCACAAGTAGTGATAACTGTAGTAAATTTCATAGCCCTTCTTCCATTACTTTGAGATAACAGGTCTGTCATGGATCAAAGTACATGACAATGTTGCTACTGGGGCACTGTGGGAAAGTTCAGACGGTCATTAAAGTAATAGGAATTAGTTCTTTAGCAGCCTTTTAGCATTAAGTTGTAAATAGAAACAATGCCATGATAAAGGGAATTTGCTTGATAGAAAGTGTTGTTCCAAATAACAAGTCCAGGTTTGTACATACTGCTGCTTGTGTGATATCTGTTTTTTAATAATATTCTAATCTTTTTCTGTTTTGCTTGGTCCTAAACTAACACCGCATCTCTCTGATGTCACGTATCTCTCTTTGACCTCTTGCAGCCAGTGCCCCCCTCTGTGTCTCTGAGAGAGAGCGTTCAGGTGTACAAGGAACACTGCAGGATGGCGAGAGAGTTCCACCAGGTCAAACATGAGATGGCCGTGCTTGAGGACCGCAAGTAAGTGTCTTTAAAAAAAAATTAAATGGGAGCTCTTGTGGTGCAATGGTAAATAACGTATATTGCCAAGAAGTGAAAGTGAAGAGTTTGTTCCATTGCAACATCAGCGCACCGGCAGCAAAGCTATGCTTCTGCCATTTTGGACTGAAAGCGGCCTACTGGACGCCAGTAAAACATTTGCCTACAAAGAGGCGTACAAAAGTAAAACAAAATAATATCTATTCTATTGTCATATTCAACTGAAATGGCCTGTGTTGAATAATAAAATATTATAAATATAATACGCGTTTCAGTCCAAAATGGCGGCAGCGGCTGTTATTTAAAAAAAAAAACCAAGGAGTTTTGTTTCTATGCTTCAATACTCTTTGGCAATGGTAGCACATCTGATCAGAAGTTTGCATGTTCAAATCATGTCCTGTGTCGCTGCTTGGACCAGAAGAAAACAAATCTTACTAGTCTTACTCATTGGTAGCTTTGCTCATAGTTTGGTTGGCTTTTTGAAATGTTCAAATATCCACGTACTGGTACACTATTAAGTAACTCTGATCCAAGGAGAACAAATAACAATGTGTTATGATAATTATAATTATGATTAATTGTAATATAGGTGCATGTTTGGAAACATAAACTTACAACATTAAGGAATTAAATTCCCATTAGAAATTGCAGCACTTGTACTGGAGAACTGCATTGCATTTAGAATCAAAATGTCCACCAGATGGCACATGTTAATAGCTTTCATACAGCATTTAGCAACATGATCTACTGAGAGCAGTTTCCTTAAGATGATATTTGAACAGCTGCTAATCTATGACTTTGATTTTAGATGTATTCTTTAGTTACTTTTAAATCAGAAACAAGACCAAGCATGTGTGATGTATACAGGGATGAGTGTGAACAAGAAGGTTACACTGTACACTGGCTTTCTTTGTTTGATTCTGGATCATATTTGTGGGAAAGTAGCACCTTCACTGTGGTGAATATTACACTGCAACCCTTGCCAGGTGTAATTGAGTGAGACCCGCTGTATCCTTTAATGCACATGTATGTCCTGTGTGTATGCTTGCATATAAACAGGCGTGTATAACACACACACACACACACAGTGCACACTGTCCCCTGTGCCCCCAGCAGCTGTGGGTAGTCTTAGCAGTGGGATTTTCAAGGCCCTTGCTGTTACCCCCACCACCACACCTACAAACACACAGACACACACACACACAACCTACACCACTTGGCAGCTCCTAAATAGAGAACAGCAGGCAGACTCTGATGCGATGAGTATAGCCTTGAGTTTAGATAAGAACATGATGAGTCAGGCTGGTAGAAACTCTTGGTTCTCTCTTTTCACGCTGTCGCTCATGCCAACATCCAGTGACACGTACACGCACAGATTCACACTTAAAGTAAAGTGAGACACAAGTAGACAGAAGTGAAGGCAGTACCACAAATTGTGCTTTTACACCGATACTATAAATACTATACAAGGTATCGCCGATACGAATTAGAATTAGAACATCGAATACATTTCCGTTGAAGAGTGAATGTTTTCATATTTTCCACTATTTGTCATCGACTGTTAAGTTAACAGGCATGATACAATGAAAGTTTTGTTACTTCCCATATGCTTACACACAGAAAAACAGGAGTCTCAGACATATAGTGAAGTGTTGCAAGGATGACAACAGGAACAACACTTTGACACACTGCGAAGGGGATTTTCCAAAATTCACTCTGTCTGCTTCTGGTCTGTATCAAACAATATGGTGTATTTTAACTCATTATTAGTCATCATACTCATTTTAACTACGTTTTTCAGTTCGTTCAATCCTGTAGAACTAGTGAACTGAATCATGGTGTTAACAAAAATGTTTATTTTCTCAAAGTTGGGTTTTAGAAAACCCCTTCTCAGTGTGTATAGAAACTTTGACTCAGGCTCTGATGTTAGGCCTAATTCAGTTAATGAGTTAATGACGAAAGAGATTACGCAAGAAATAGCCCCAGTTGTGAAAGAGTTATAATAACATGACTTTTCTTCAAAACATAAACGTCCATATTAGAAGTTTTGAAACTGTTTTGCTACACAGCATAAGTTATTTGAGATGGTTTCATATTTGTTGATATCTTTTAAACTGAGCAGTGTATGAGAAGTTGTTTTTTTTACATTCTGTTCTTTTTTCAGATTTTCACAAATTTTGGTGCACGGAAAAGACAAAATGAACAAATGTGATAGTATATTCCTTTTTCATTGAATAAGAAAAACGTGTTCTGTGGTATTTATATCAGATTTAATCTGGCTTCCCTGTTTTTTTTTTTGGACGGATTCTGAAAAAGACCTCTTCCCCTTTTTCATGTTCTCTGTCACACAAACATGCATACACACACACACACACAGTTGTGTTACAGTTGAACACAATCATTTAAAAACAGTAAAATCATGTACAATTGTAAAATCTTATATATTACAGTAACCACATGCCTTTCCTTAAGTTATTAAAAAATAAAGTTACCAACTCAACCAAGATGTTATTACCACTCTTCTTCTGAAAATGGATTGTGGATGAGGAGAAACACACAGTTAAGATGAGATAAACATACTTGTTTTCACCAAACACTCATGGACTTGGTTTAACAGGAAATGAATTGTCTGAACATGGTTTCGTTGGTATTTAGGCGAGACGATTTCAAATGAATAGTCCATTGTAATCAAAAGTTGAGTTATTCAGAACAGCTGATTGTTAATGATGCGTCATGTTGGATTCAATAAGGTCAATTTCTCCATATAAATAGGACATTTTGCGTACCATATTCATTCTAAAGTAAATGTGAATTTTACTAAAAGTTAATTCAAACAAACATGAGAAACATGTTATTTTAGACAAGAATTAAAGGGTTAAATTGTAATCCAAATGCAAACAAAAGAGTAGCCCCGCTCAAATGAATAGACTTTTAATATTGGGGCAAACCCTAGAGAGAAACTCAATCTAAAGACCGTTACACCGCGGGGGCGTGATGAATAAACAACATGAAAATGCGTAATAATTGCCTGCTAAGTCTAGGGCTTTTATTGTGGAAGGTAAGGACAGGAGAAGTGGATCTGGTATGGGTCGTGTCAAGAAGGTAACAAGCAAATTGCGAAACTCTCGCGAGATGGTTAAGGTTAAGACATTGACCTCGAATGGGTAAGGTTAGGATAAGTTGTCGGGCAGCGAGTCTCACAAGAGTTTTTGCAAGTTTTTGCAATTTGCTGGTTACCTTCTAGACACAACCTCTGGTATAATAAAAAAAATAATAATAATTATAATAATAATACATTTTATTTGATGGCGCCTTTCAGTACACCCAAAGACACCTTACAATGAAGGTACAATAAAAACATACTCGAACAGATAAAAACAGCAAAACATGACATGTAACATAACATGTTGTTAAGGAAGCACACAAAGTTGAAAGGAGTAATACAAATTTGCCATCTTGGTTTGGACTACGGAGCCTCAGTGTTGTTGTTTTATAATCCTTATATATATATAGATGTATATCTATATATCTACATATATATAAGCGCAACTCAACACGTTACGCACATCGTGATTGGTTAAGACTTTATTTGTGGTGCCAAAGTTAAAAAAAAATCATGTCGCTTTGTATGTCGCTTTTTCACGGCGTAATATTTCTGTTCTGTGTGAAAGTATTCATGACAAAAACAACAGTTCTAAAAAATATATTGACATACGAATTAATTGCACGAAGAAAAAAAAAAAAAAAAAAACGCTACCGGTGTGTAAAGGCCTTAAGTCTGATTTGCTTTGTGCTTTTAAACAAAGCTGGAAAAGGTTTTCCCCATTATGGCAAACCTATCAATTGTGTGTGTGAAACACAAAAACAGTAAGGTTTGGGCCTTTAAATCATTTAACATTACAATCTCCACTAAATAAAAACTAGTATAGTCATTTGCTGTCATAGTTATGTCATTAAAGCTCCACAGAGAGCCTGTGTTGTAGAATAGGGACGTTTCGTCTTTGTTGATGCTGCTGTTATGTGACTTGGCACTTCCCAGCTGTAATATAACACTGACATTCACACACTCTCAGGCGTGTGGCCATGACACGCACGTTGTACACATGCATATACGTGCGTGTGTGCTTACACTGCCTTTCAAAGTCCAAAGGCTGATCTCTTCCCAGAGTGTGAAATCACTGTTTGCCAGGTAAAGTGAGGTCATCTGCCTTAACCAGAGCTACAGTCATTCAATTCAATTGGTTTCACTGGGAAAGATAGCTGGGATGGGAAATGTTGGTTTATGTTCTTTATTGTGTCACACACATATGAGTGCGACAAGACAAGACACCAAAATGCACAATTTGATAATCACGATTATTAATCAAGATTATTCATTGATTTTAGGAACAAAGTATTTTTATTGCATTGTCACATTTAAATTAACAGAGCACTGCTTTCACTTCCATGTTGTGCTATATTCTTGCTAATGTACAAATCTTTGCATCAAAATAAGACTTCTACACCTGAATTCAGTGCATTTTAATTATATATTTAATATACAGTATATTACTCTTCTACATTCAGGAATGTTTTTCACAGGCTGTCGTTGACATCTTCCCAAAAGTGAAGCCAAAACATCTCCATCGCCCGCTGGTGGCTGGCTGTTAGTTTAGGAAGCGCTCGATTTGACATGCAGCAGAGTTTTCTATGAGCAGATCTCATTTCATTGTGTTAAAGCCAAAATCAAGATCGCGATTCATATTTGTTTAATTCTGCAGTCCGACCAAAAATACAGTTTGAGTAGAGAAACAGTTGTCTGACAATAACATGATTTCTTACATATAACATTACATTGCAAACAAAGACCTTTGTCTTCTTTGCAGAGACCTTTGACCTTTGGGGAAATTCTGCTCGTTGTACAGTAGCTGCTTCATTACCCAGTATGTTCGTAATTTAGGTTTGTACTAAGCATCAGCACACCATTTTTCCTTATACATAAGGAAAAATTTGCCCTGAGCATCATAAATGTACTGCATTTTGACATGGCCCACCAAATGTCTTGTTTACTTATTCCAGAGCGGTTAGCCATGTTGCCCAACAGCAAGTAAGATCAATGTTTTTTTATTCCCAGCTCAGCCTTTCCTGTAAGTTTGCATTGTGTCCATGTTTATTTTGGTTTCTATGGTCCCCCCCCACATTCTAGAAACAAAACAGCTGGTGAATCTAAATTGCTCATAGGTATGAATGTGAGTGACCCTGCAAATATGCCTCGCTCTTAACTGGGAACCTGTTATGAGTGTTTCCCTGCCTCACATGCAGTTTGGGGCAAGTCATAGTCAAGTCAGCACACTGGCACACTGACAGCTGTTGGCTTTGAGTTTGTCGTGTTTGGATTTGAGCATAATTTTTAGGCTAAATGCAGTACCTGTGAGGGTTTCTGGACAATATTTGTCATTGTTTTGTGTTGTTAAGTGATTTCCAATCATAAATATATACATACATTTTCATAAAGCAAGCATATTTGTCCACTCCCATGTTGATAAGAGTATTAAATACTTGACAAATCTCCCTTTAAGGTACATTCTGAACAGAAGAAAAATGTGTGCTTAATCATGATTAACTATGCATAATCATGCGATTAATTGCAATCAAATATTTTAATCAACTGACAGCCCTAATTATGATATGATAAAAAAAAGAAGTAAAAATGTACTCACTCCTCTATTTAGGCGCAAGTTGCTGGCAGAGCTGGTGGAGGATGAGCAGGTTGCCATGGAGATCGCCCGTCTAGAGGAGGAGTTTCGGCGTCTAACAGAGGAGAACCGCACCTTGATGACAGTCCACAACGAGCGTGCTCAGCAGCTGGAGAGGCTCTGCTTGACCAATCGGACGAGGCAGGACTCCTCGTGACCTCAGACCTCCGCAGAACCTGAGGCCTCCAGACATCCGGCTGACGCCAGGCTAGGAAATCAAGCAGAAATAAAGGCTCAGCTAGTGCTCATTCTACACAACAACAGTCAGTGAATCAGCTGGAGAAAGGCGTCGTGTTTATTCATGCCTGAGTCATTTGTTTGAACCACAGAAGTACTGTCATTATCAGTGGGAAGCTGTTGTAGTGATTCTACCAAGCTATGACACAAGGCCACTTTTCTGGGTTTTGTTATTATGTGATCTTGCAGAACCTTCCCGGTGGCCACTGCAATACCTCACAGTATATATACAATACAATGTCAGCTGCTGTGAATGTGACCGGATATTCTGATATCTGTCTCAGGTCCTGTGGAGACTCAGATCTTTTACCTGAGGTCTGTGGAGGGAGCCAAAGGTGGTATAATGTGGTCCAAATGTTGTATTTTGAGGAGCGTTTCCCTTCCCTCTCTCGCACCCCGACACTTGCCCGCCAAGTTCCTGTTATGATAAAAAGGAAATGAGACGAGCACTAAACAGAGTGTCAGGGATCGGGAAATTATAGCCATCTGTGAGGAACAGCAAAAGAAGAAGGGTGATTATCCATTTCACAATAAGTATCTGCTGCGACACAACACCGTAAGAGTTGTACATTTTTTTTTTTGATGTAGCGTGTCTCACCCACCTGTTGAAGGGGAAGTATACAAGATAAACTGTTGCTTATCGTCCTCGTCTATTAATAAAATGCATTTTATTTTAACACCAGCATCAGTTCCTTAGTTTCATTTCTCTAAGCCGGTTCTGTTGTGTTTGTGTGTGTTTTATGACCATAATGCGGCGCTTGCATGGAAAAAGGAACTAGTTTTTTTGTTTTTTTCACGAAGGGATTAGCTCATTCTGGAATTATGAAACACCAATGTCACCTGATTGGCCAGTTTGGCTGTGGCTGTTCCCTCTTCTTCCGTCTAATCATGTGACACTGGCAACAATGCTGTATGGTGATAATTAGTTCATTTTGTTGTAGGCTACTTTACTGGAGGTGTGCAGTTCCTTTTATACAAAACTCCGTTGCAAAGTTTATCATTAGTTGTTTTTGTCTGGCAGCGATCATGTGACTCTATAGTCATCCTATTACAGTATGACAGATGTTTGATAAAGATTTACATTGCCAATAACAGTTAAAGCAGCAGTGGGTAGAATTGGAGCAAATATGATTCAAAAAAGTTATTTTTTATTAAATGGTCACTACTAAATCCTGACAGTAGTGCATGAGACAGGTAATCTGAAAAAAAATCATGTGCTTCTGTGTCCTCCGGTGATCTGCAAGATTTCACAGACTGGAGGAAAACAACCAATCAGAGCTGATCTGGAGTCTGCCATCTATGAGCAGCCGTCAATCACTCGGAAACTCCAATCAAACGGTCAAACTAGGCAGCGCTGATCAAATATGAATCAATATTCTGTTACGTTAATGCCTATTTCTCACCTCAAATGTTTTCAGAAACATATTGTACTGTTTGGCTGTAAAATAAGGAAAGTTTGTGACCCAGCAGCCATGTTGAGATCAGTTGAAGAAATAACAAGCACCGCCTACCATGCGGAGCACAGCCAATAGGAACGCTCTCTCTCTCTGCAATAACCTGTGATTGGCCAAAGTCTTCCGTCAAGGCTAGATTTTTAAAGCCTGAAAACAGAGCCATGAGGAGGTGTAGAAGTCTAGTTATCTCTCAGAACACTTGGATTACAATATGCTGAAAGGTTATTATGGGATTTTGCTCAATGATGCCAAAAATGTTCGGACTACTGCAGGTTTAATGTCACCTCAAAAGCCTAAAAAAACAAATTCAAATCAATATAAGGACAAATATTCAATAAAAGAAATTGTGTTGGAACTCTTTTAAAGCTGTTAACTTAATGCAACTCTGCCAGCAAGGCACTCTCTCTCTCTCACACACAAAAACAAAGCAAAAGACTTGAACTGAATCCACAGAGAAATTTGCTGCCACCTGGAAAAACAACAAGATACGAGGCCTACTGAGAAATATTAACCTTTAGATTAACATAACAGCCTCCCTCTTCTTGCAGCAGGTGCAGTGTCATTTGTTTTCTCTTGTTTTTGCGAAACTTGTTCACAGAAATGCACTGCCTGCAATTAGTCCAGATAACTCTAAAGACACAAACAATAAAACAACATCCTGTTTAAACACTGGGTTTATATTCCCAGCCCTCGCCCTAATCTCTGAATTGTGTTCGTTGTAAATCTGTAAAAGGGATTTTCTGGGAAAAGCCTTGTTAGTTTACCAGACTGATCCAAGGGTGGGATTGGTAAGGACGGGAAAACTGCTTGCTCATCCTATATCAGCAGGAGTGTATGAGTCAGCGCTTGCTCTGTTACACCCAGAGTTGTTGCAACACACACACTCACACACACACACTCCCTCTATCTCTCCCTCCCTCTCACATACTCACACACAGGCCATATGACTGAGTCAAGCTCAGTTTTTAGTTTGTAGCAGAGTTGAGATAAGGCTTTCTGGGAAACGTAGCCTGGTTGGACGGCATTCCATTTAGAAATAACCATGTCTGCTCGGCAGCAGGGACTTTCTTTAACACTCTAAGAAACTTGGATATATAAAGTCAGCCTTGTAAGGTAGGCATGTTGTTGTTTATTTTTATGTATAACTTTTTCAAGTATGTATACTGATAAAGGGGGGAAAGGTTAACTATAATAAGAGTGCGTGTGTTTGTGTGTACATACGGTATAGATGTCCCTGATGGCCACGTCTGCCCCCCGGTCGTCTGTGTTTACATTTGAGTCTACAGTGCATTCCTCACATGTGCTGCGCTGCCTGGACGAGCAGCGTCGCCGAGACACGCTGTGTGATGTTACCGTGGTGGTGGAGGGTCAGAGTTTCAGAGCCCACCGCTCAGTGCTCGCTTCCTGTAGCGAGTACTTCACACACAGGATCTCCTCCCTCACGCAGCCCGGAGCGGTCATCACGCTGCCACAAGAGGTGAGATGTCACTTCACGAATGTTGTAGAAAGTAGATGTGCACCCCGAGCCGTAACTGCCGAACAAACAATCCTTGGTAAAAGTGAAGTGAGAGAAATCACAAAGTTTTATTTCCTCAACAAGTGTTGATGGCACCTAGGAAGACTGTATTCATTCATTTTGTATGCTGTTTAGTCTAAAATCTGGACCTGTCACCTTGAAAACACACAATTTCCTAAAGTTAAAGACAAAAATAAGGCCAAGAAGTGTCCAAACCGGTTTGGTCTTCAGGAGGAAACTGTTGGTTTAGCCATGTTAATAAAGCTATTTTAATTACCAAATCCTTTCTGATTTGTGATTTTCTATTAATCCGCAAGTACTGTGTTTTTTTTTACAAATTTAATTAGCATTAACAAGATTCTTTAAGTGAAGAACTCGTTGGTATTCTGGGAACTGCACGGAAACTAGATTTTTGGTTACATGTATTGGTTGCTATGTCAGTAAAGTCCTGCAATCCTGGGCTTTATTTTGCTAAACATTTGTGGTAGGAGTAGTTCTATTTCCTTGGCCTACACTATTATATGTTTGATTATCTTACATATTATAGAATTACCTATTGCAATCTTTCAGAACAAACTAGGGGATATAAAGTGTTCAT
This sequence comes from Sebastiscus tertius, assembly GCA_916701665.1. Classification (NCBI taxonomy): domain Eukaryota; kingdom Metazoa; phylum Chordata; class Actinopteri; order Perciformes; family Sebastidae; genus Sebastiscus; species Sebastiscus tertius. The sequence continues at coordinate 49,001 of CAKAOH010037452.1, read as the reverse complement.
ATATGTCACTTCTTCTCTTTCTCAGGTGACTGTTGCTGGCTTTGAACCCTTGCTGAAGTTTGCCTACACATCCAAACTTCTCTTCGAGAAAGACGATGTCTTAGAAATACGCAACTCGTCTTCCTTTCTTGGTTTCAGAGACCTAGACGAGGCATGCTTTGATTTCCTCCTCCCTACGTTTTTTTCTAGCAGCAAGGGCTCTGTTCCGAGAAAGACGTGCTGTAAGAAGAAATGTAAGAGGCGATTGTCAAAGGAAGACTGTGCCATTGACTCTAATGACGTATTGTTGGATCTGAAAGAAGTAAAACCAGTTGCTGACTCACCATCTCAGCAGGAAGTGGCTCGGCACTGTAACAAATCAGTGATCAGCAAAATGGGAAGTCAGAATGGCACAGGAGCTCTTACACCTGTAGCTGAAGGGACAAACAACCTTTTTGTGCAGTGTCCTAAGTATCGCAAGTTCCAGCTGGCTTGTGGGAAGGAAAGTTGTGTCACAGAGAAAAGTCAGAACAACCCAGCAACAGTAATCAAGGATGACTGTGACCCCTCCTGCTCGCCCTCCAGCAGTGTGAACAGCAAGAATGAAACTGATGTTGAATTCCCTGGTAATGCAACCTCTAATTCCACCAGACACAGCAAAGGGGGGGCTGATGAGCCATGGAAAACTGAAGTGCATGACAAGAAAACAGAGGATGGTGGGGGCGGAGAGGATGCGATTGAGAAAGACACACATGAAAGGCAGAGAAAATGGAATAAGAAGGAAAGGGAGATGGATATGGAGGAAGGCATCAGCTCTTTAGACAGATGCAATGTCAAGGCAGTCTCCTCAGGGCCAAGCATGGCGCTGGGTGAGAGGTCACTGGGGTTAATATTGCACCAATGCCCCCTGAAGACCTTTAGCGAGGGCCTTGCAATCACTGGGTCACTGGGGCACAAGAGGTTTGTCATGGACATTAAAGAGGACAAGGACACAAGGGACTTTGATGCGCCAGTATACGTTCATCAAAAGGCAGAGGAACAGGTAGAAGCGGACCGGAAAAGGGCAGATGATCAGATAGATTCTGGCTGGCAAGAAAGAGGACACATGTCTGTAAATAATGCCAGAGAAAGGAGCACCGTGGAAAGGGAGGTGGCCGAGCACCTGGCCAAGCAGCTGGGGTCCGAAGTGGGCTTGTCTCAGCTGAACATCCAAGACCCCGATGCAGGAAGTTCCTCCGATACAGGAAGCGGATGGGCGCGGAACACATCTTTAGAGTGGCCGAAGTCCCAAAACCTGAGCTCCACAAATGCAAACTGTCCCTTTTTCCAGGATCTGGACCAAAGCAAATGTTTATGGAAGGGAGCAGAGCTGTTTGAGTGCGAGGGGGCGTCACAGTCAGGTGTGTCATCCCTCAACTCGGGGGAGGATGGAGACTCAGAGACAGAGACAGAAGGAGACAGTGAGTCCTACACAAGAGAGAGGGCCAGACAGGTGAGCAGTTAAACCATGAATCGAGTCTGTATATATCTGTCACCTTACTGTGGAGTTCATGCTGTGCTGAAATGAATCTGCGTCAATAAGCGTCAGCTAAGCTCACCCTACCTGTAGATTACTTCACCATGTTTGATTTTGATAAGAGTGTTAGGTACATTCAGACGCAAATGAGCGTTGCATTCATTTAACAGGAAGCAGAATCACTCTAGTGCCGAGTTAATTATTCACCAAGCAGAGATGATGTGTGTGTGTGTGTGTGTGTGTGTGTGTGTTGCGACCGTGTGCATGTGAGTTGCTAATTAGTTCAGAGTCCATTCAGAGTCCTGGATAGCTCAGGGCAAAATTAGTTAACAATAACCACAGACGACACAAACAACAGGTTTGAGGAACCTCTCATGTTACGGTTACTGAGTGTAGACAGTGCAGTGAGTGTGCAGACAAAGCTGAGGTCATTTCACAGGAGAAACAGTGCTTTTATTTACCCTAGATAAAACACTACATGATTGATACTGCGCCAATAAGCTGTGTACATTTCCTGTAACACATTAGCAGCAGCAGCAATAACCCAACACCCAACCTCTACTTTTAAAAGGCAACTCCTCTTTTTAGAGTTAATAATTAACAGCTTAGTAAAAATCTAACTTAGTGTCTGAACTCCATATCCATTTTACCTTTGGCCTCACTTTACTTCATTTTGTTCAAATACAGAAAGCTCCATTCATATTTTTTTATCATTACATCTTTTACATTTTTTGTATTTTAAAGTGGAAACAGACGAGCAACTACCAACCACACATGACGCAACACATTTTGTTGTCCGCAGTTACCAGCCTGTTCACACAAAAAGGTGTATGAATGCCACACTAAAGGCATTAAGCATTCAATACGAACATCTTTCTTGCTTTTGATCTGTCAGTTGTACACCATGTAGTCTGTACTGAGTCCAATGTAAATGCATCTGCGCAAAAATGCCACAATTTGAGGTAGTGATGTAGAATAAAAAGCGAGAAAGACGGTTTATGGCGGGCGGGTGGGGAGGTCGATGGTCCAAAAAAACACACGACTTTTAACCAGGAGATCGGAGTGTTTTTTTGTTACGTTAGTGACATCTGTGATGTGTTTTCAGAACTTATGTTACGTTGTTTACGTATGCATTTTACTTCGTTTATGTAAATTTTTTAAGTCCAACCATGACTTTTTTCTTAAACTAAGTGATTCTACTGTGGTGTACGAATGACACGCGGAAAGGCTAAAATGTGTCCTAATGACACGTGGAATGTCCGTGGACTGTCGTGTTATTTATACTATTCCTGTGAGACCGGGTTGGTTACTTTGGTTGTTCCACTGTCAGTCATTTCTACCACTGGGGAATAGTCATAATGATAAGTTAAAGCAAAAATTTGTCTATTGTCACTTTAATGAATTGAATGTCGCCTTAAAATTTGTTTAATTTTCTTCAGACACGAGACATATAAGCCTGCTGCTTTAAAGCAGGTGTATGTGTACTATATTCACAGTCCTATGTCATCTACAGTGTGACATCATACAAAAGATATATAAAAAAGCATTGATTTTGGCTCCATCTGTCATTAAGCGTGCTCCTCCAATGATGCAGATACTCTCGCTTTACTCTCTTGTGTATAACCTTCATTTCCTGTTTGGGTGTCCTCAGGTGCAGTTGCAATTTGATGTAAAATGGATTGTGGATCTGAGCAGAAATGACTTCCAACAGCTGCTGAAGCAACAGGTCTTTACGCGTGAACAGCTGGAGTTTGTCCATGATATGAGACGGCGCAGCAAAAACCGTCTCGCGGCTCAGCGTTGCCGCAAGAGGAAACTAGACTGCATATATAATTTGCAGTGTGAAATCAGCAAACTGGTAAAAAAGCATGTTTTTATTCATTAAATAAGTTTAAAAACTTTAAGCCACTTCTTGTTTACAGACATGTTAACAAGCTTGTGTGTGCGTGTGTATGTCACAGAAGACGGAGAAGGAGAAACTGATGACGGAGAAGAGCCACCTGAGCCAGATGAAATCGAAAACATGTCACAGTGTCTCTACGTTATGCCAGAGGGTCTGCAACGAAGCCAACCTGCAGCCAGAGCAGCTCCAGGTGTTAGCCAAATACACCTCCGCGGACTGCCCTCTGAACTCTTACTTTCCTCACATAGATGCACTCCTTTCACAGCCCGGGTTCCTACTCCAACCTCAGGCTTCACTCTCGGCCCGTTTTGAGGGCCTTGATAAGTATATGGCGTCTGAGGAGGCTTCATCCAGCTCCACAACGGATAAAGTCACAGGAGATGGTCAACATTTGCTTTAGATACACATTCAGCACACATACATGCAGCACGAGATGTCAAACCAGTTATTAAACGGTTCCCACCCTGTATTATACAGCATCAGAAGACATTACCACGGACTATGGACTTGTGCAGGCTGCATAATAAGGCAGTGGCGTACTTGTAATACATTTATAATGAGAAGGCTGTTATCAGCACAAATTTTAATTAACTCCTGCTACCTTTTTCAATTTAAAACACAAGACTTAAATTAAGAGGTCAGGGATGCATTCCAGCTGTCCAAAACCATTCATTTTACTTTTATACCAATTATAAATCTCCGATGACCTTCTGTAGCGAATGTTTCACGCTTTGCAAATTTGTTTTCTGGTTAAAGCTGAAAAGCACCTGCTTACAAATCAACGCTGCCGTGGTGCATGTTGAGAATGTTAATATTTTAGCAGCGAGACAATCATTAATCATAAATCAAAGGGAACAATGGTTATAATACTTATAATGTGCTTCACTGCTCGATTACCTCAGGATGACACACTTCATTCATACACATATGTACTTTAATTGTTTAAAAAAAAACACATTTTGATATAGGTTCTCAGGTGTTAATAGGACAATTCAGCATACAATACCTCTTGCAGACAGTGTTGATTCTGCTCTCTCTATGTAGAGTGCAACACAAAACAGCATTTTGCACCAAAACCAGGCAACTCAACAAATAGACTTGACATAGTGTGCCATGTTTACCTTCTAGTCATACATCTAGCTATCATATTTCAGGTTGTCATTGTGGTCGTCCGGCCACAGTGACGCCGCTCTTCTAGGTTGCACACAGCTCTCAGAGCTTTGCTTTCACTCACTAAAACAGACCTCACAAATTTGCCTAAGTGCTGTCGAAAGAAAGTGCACCTCAGTGGAGCTTTTATACATGAACAAAGTACACTTTTAAGAGAAACGCTGCCTCACTCTGGGTAATGAAAATCATTTGTCCACACAGTACGTGCCTGTCCTGTATATTGTGGAAAGTATTGGACTCTTCTATCTTATGGAAATATTGTGTGCTACCCATAACCTGATTATCTTCAACACCCTTATCTAAATTACTGTAAAGGGTAAAGTTAATAATGTAGCAATGGTAACTTAGGTATTGTTCAACCTGAACACTATTCTTCTATGTTTTTGTGTCTAATTGACTAATAGGGCGGCAATGTAATCGGCAGGCGACCTGGCACCGTCAATTCACATCCACTAATTGACTAAAAGTGACTGTTTTGCCATTATCCTGCCATGCCACGCACGTCATATTGCGAGATTTTAACGAGACTTCTCCTTGAGCGAGACTCTTTCCATAATGCCAGACATTTATAATATCAATCAGAGCCCGTCAGTTGCAAAAACAACAACACCGGTGGCCCGATAAGATTACATTACAGCCCAATTTCAGAAATTGTTGTCACTTTTAGTCAGTAACACACAAAAACATGAGAAAATAGTGGTTGAAAAATACTGAAGTTACCATTTTTTAACTTGTTGATGCATGCAGGAGGCTACGAGCATATGTATTGGTGTCTCCTGTACTATCAACAACACAACTATTTCTATTAGTTTTGTGCATCCCATTCATTACTCCATTTTTCTATTGACTTTCACCTATAACCTTTCACCCATTTTCTCCCTGCTTATAGGCTATAGTAGATCTTTGGCACTCAGGACTCCTCACAGAAAACCAGCTTTGCAACAATCCTCATGATCAAGTTTCACTGTATCATATGTGCATATATTTATAGATTTTTTTTCTCTCATGATTAATCCTTTACATTGCAGATGGTCTTAAAATCATTTGTGTAAAATATGAAATAATACAGTAAGTATGAAGTGTATAAAATAAGGTTGATTTTATGAGGAAATGTTGAGTGACCACATTGTATTTGTTGAGGACAGTGGGGTTTTGATGTTGTTAAGATGTCATGACACAAAAATGTTTTCTCCCACCAAGCACATTCAAAGTGTGATGCATGATAGCACTGGTGCTTATTGCCCTCTAGTGGCAGTGCCTGTACAGTCAGTAGACTGACAGCTGTATGATGTGATCTTCAGTAAGTATTGCACAAATTGCTCTATGATTGTGTTTCTTTATTTTTAAAATGAACAAAAAATACTGTACCTTTCTGACAATGTCCAAATGGATTCCTGCATTTTTTTTAAGCAAAAGTGAAACAGAACCAATCAACATTAAAACAGAAAAAAATGCTAAAAGATGTGTGTGATCATCCCTCAGTTGTGAAGATGATGGTTAGTGCAATGCAGTGTTATTGAAAAATACATCAGTAAGGTTAATGAGATGTAAAATCTGTCAGTGTGAGTGATGAATAGCTGAGCTCATAAGGTCGTCAGAGGACTCATCTCTCAACCTGGACATATATATTAATGATTTAACACTGCACTTAGTCTTTTATGTCTCTCCCTCCTGAATCTCAGCCGCTCTCTCTCTCCCACTTAGTCTCCTCTCTGTTACTTTTCTCTTTCTTTTCACACTTTCCTCCCTCCTCCTCTCTCTCTCTCCGGAGGCTATTTTAATTATACAGAGACTGTTATTTCATCTCTAAATTTTCCTTTATGTGAGCAAACATAACGTAATAGGTCCCAAGATATTACGAAACCATACTAAGATCTGTAAATCACAGTAACGTTCTCACCGGCTATTCATGAACTTATCATAAATAGAGAATTAAAAGAAGACCCAGAGGGGGGGGGGGGGGGGGGG
>CAKAOH010037452.1:664-42445 GCA_916701665.1 Sebastiscus tertius | reverse complement strand
CCCCCCCCCCCCCCCCCCCCCCCCCCCCCCCCCCCCCCCCCCCCCCCCCCCGCAAAGGTCAAGCAGGTTAACTTGGTCTAATAGATTTTGGCACCAGGGAGTGGGAACCAAGAGTCACTAAGGTCCCAGGGCTTAAAGATGAGAAATGGAGGAGGTCATTTTGCTTGGGAAAGCATGTGTTTCACACGCTGTAATTAAGTTTCAAATCCATTTGCTCAAATCCATTCATTTTCAAGTGGCTGCACTTCACTTTAACATGTGTATGTGTTTCTACGGCTAAATCCGACAGCGTTTATATTTGTAGTTTCTCTGTAGAAATGAGACATCCTGGGGAAATGCACTATATGTCACATTATTAGGCCATAAAAGTTCAGTTCAATTAATTAAAAATAAAAATAGATGGAAAAGGGTGGGTTGTTTTATAATCAATCAGCATCCATAACTTGTTGCCACAAATACTGAAGTGAATAAAATGCCTGCGGTGATACTAACATGACAACAGATGGCACCACATGAGCAATTTACTGATGGTGAGAGCAGGGCGGAAGACGCTAGATCAGATCACATCCAAGTCTCTTCTATCATCTTTAGTTCTTGTCGCTGAATTACGTAACTTGTCAAAAGACTCTATTGGCCTTCATGTGATTAAGCTGGCTGAATGTGTTCTGATCTAATAGAGAGCTATCACTTATAATGTGTTTGAATGTTGTCTGGAAAATATCTCAAAGGCAGTCGAATGTGACCTGTTTAATGTGTTTGCTTCTGTTTACCTGCACGCACCTTTGATGAGTCTATAACCTTATGCTGCTGCAAGATTTAAGTACTGCTTTTCTCCCATCTCATTTTCTTCTCTCGCTACCTGCTTCTCCTCGTCTCTCTCTCTCTCTCTCTCTCTCTTCTCTCTTCTCTCTCTCTCTGAGAGAATATGTGGGTGTTTTCTGTAGGTGGTTCTCTGGCAGAGCCTCAGCACTAAAGAGAACACAATATGTTGGGCTCGTAATCCCAGTAATGAATAGATAGATCTGTGCCAGCTGTTGTCACAGGAAGAGTTAACAGACCAAAAACTTGGAGAATATAGTTCCAAATTGAAATAGTTTAATTTTAGTGTTTTGTTTTTTAATTACATCTTTTGAAATGTAATTAAAATTCCACCCACTCTCACAACTTCATCAACATTAAGAACAGTATTGAAGCGAGCTTGTTATGTGCTTCGTTTAAGTCAAGAGTTTTTCATGTCGTTTAGTTGAATTCAGGAGACAAAATTCTTCCAAAGTGGTTATATAGCGTTTTTTGGATCAGTTGATGGGTTGCTGGTGGTGATGTCTTTAACGTGAGCCAAGAGCAGACGACCAAATCTAATCCCTCAGGCGGAGAATAATCCACGCAGTCATGTGGCGTCCTAATGAGAACCTGAGGGTCCTGGATCAGCCTGAACACACACACACACACACACACACACACACATACACACACACACACACACACACACACTTTTCTCAGTATAAACTAATAACACTTGGAAGCTCATTCACTGTCTCTTACAGTGAAAGCTTTACTACTACAGCGATCATGAGGCTGTAAAATGGGTTGTTCCAGGTTAAAGGTAAATGAGTGCACTTCACGGTCACATTATATTGTTTTACAAAAACAGGGACATGTGTGAAATGTATTTTTTTTACTGCTTTACAATAAATAATGAACAAAAACAATGCACAAGAGGTGTAATCGACTCAGTTTACTTGTGAGACAAAACATTTGATTATTTGTCACAAAGTATTATCCAACAGACAGAGTGTGTGTGTGTGTGTGAGTGAGTGAGTGTGTGTGCAGACAGTGCTTTCTAGTAACGCCATGCTGATGTCACATGATGTCACACGCCCTCATGATGAGCCAAACTAACACTGTGAAATTGTAATCCTGTGGAGAGGGTATTGTTTAAGTCTATCAGGCCCTCACTCATGTGCATGCTGTAAAACGACCACCAGGAACTCTCACACAATAACACATGACTGTTGTGATCAGGCTGATAAATACTGTGCAAGCACTGCTGACCAACAGCAGCTGGAGGACACAACGTAACACACACACGTCATTAAAACACGTACTGTAAGTCTGTGTAAATGGCAACAGACCACACATAATGCAATTGATTCTATCTAGGTTTGGCACATTTGACAACAAGAGACTTGGGTATAAAAACGTAAGTTTATATAAGGTCACAAATCTTCTCTGTCTTAAGTTACACTAAGAAAAAAGACGCAACATTGACGACAGTGGGTTCAACTGCCTTGCCTTTTTACAGAAGTGCTATCAAGTAATACAGAGGTGCAAGGTCACAAACAAGAGGAAAACAACTTCACAGAGTCAACTTGTTGGAAGATCAATAAAAGTATTATATAATGTGCTGTACACACTGAATGTGCATCAGAGAGAAAGTACGAAAAAGAGGGGCAGGGGACATATGAAGGAAAGACACAGGAAGAAGCCATATTTAGAGAGGGCAGATCATTTTTTCAGAATAAGAAACAATAATGGAGGATGGAGTGGGAGAGGAGAAAGGATTAGGTAAAAAAGATGCAAGGACATGGAGATGGAGATGGGTGTGTGTGTGTGTGTGTGTGCCTGTGTGGTTGTGAGCACAGCGAGAAATAGCTTCACACGGATGTTAGAGGATACCCATAAAAATGATCTAGTTACCATGGATACAGAGGGTTAGACTTTGGCAAGTGAACTCATGAGAAAGTCCAATTTAAATCCAGACAATCAACACAACTTTTCTTCTGATGAATAAAAATAACACACACATGCACAACAGAAATCACTTCTGTCGGAGGTTGCAGCCAGATGTACTGTAGAGGCAGCAAACTTTAGACAGAAGGACAATCACTCTCTTCCATTAACGAACATGTCTGACAAACCTTTGATCACTTCAACCTGAATTGCTCCAGTAAAACTACCCACTGGCCATAAAAGACTATAGCTACACTATATAGGCAAGCTCCAGGATGTTTGTATGTCTTCCTTTCTTTGCAGCCCAACACGCTGTTGCTATGAATGTGTTGTGATTACATCAGTTGTAGGAAAGATTCTACCCAGAATAACATAATACATTTACCAGCATTACAATACTCATAAAAGCATATTGTAAATAACTTAAAATCATGATAAAAAAAACTATGTATGTGCAAAATTCACATAATTACAGTTAATACTGCTTTCTTTGGCTCTTGCAGGATAACAGTAAAGGAAGCCTGTGTGTCACCCACACTGTTTTTTTTCACACAGTTTAGGTGCAGGCGGAGGGACAACAGCTACACAATCACACCGACAACAAGACTCCTGTTTTCATTCTGTAATTACTGCACATCTTTGGGCGTGTTGCATCAAGCATGTTGTGAGCATTTAGTCCATTTGTTCAGTTTGGTCCAACAGGTTGAGTGCCAGTTTCCCAGCTAAAAGAACAGCCCCAAAAGGCAAGTTGAGACTGTTTGATACTTTGAATAATCGTGCCAAAGAGCACAGACAAGCGCTGAAGTTGTTTGTCCGCCAAGAACTTTAAACTCACATTATGACGTGTTACCAAAACTCTGTTAATAAATGTGCAACTTCTTAGTCCATGTGATTTTAGTTTTGGTTCTGGGCACTGAGGACACAAACAAACCACGCCAACATAAAATCTTCAACTCTGGTTTGGAACCAAAGAAGCTGATCTGTACTGTAGTTACTCAGATTTCTTTGGAAGACTGTGTGGTGTGCCTGTCCCTCTTTGTCCTACTGTGTCCTCCGTTCTGCTCCGTCTCCTCTCATTATTTGAGGCAGCCAGAGCAGCTCATCTGCCTATTGGAGTCGAGCTGAGGCGAGATGGTGTCCGGTATCACGCTTTTCAGGATGTCACTCTCTGTGGCCATGATGTGCTTGACCAGGAAGTTTGCAGCTTCAGCGATGTTGAGATTGTCCTAAAAGAGAGAGAAAGTTGTCACCACGTATGGCTCTATGATTTGCTTTTACTTATCTTTTATTTTTTTTACAGTCTTTACACTTTCATTATTTATTTTTCACAATTTTATTTTCTTAGTCGTATATCCCATCTCACATTTGGAGTATTGTTTGTATTATTGCGCTAGGATAATGAAAAGAGAATAAAAAACATCTACTGTATGATCCCAAGGAAAAGTTGTGTCAAGTAAACAAAGTAAACATATGGCATACTGGCAATTCTCATTTTATGGAGCTTTGGAAAAACTAATTTGAATAGATTCTGAATTGAGATAGTTATTAAAACAATAATCTCAACTAAACCTGTAAAGCACATAATGTTCCAGCTTCAGCTACCTTGCCGTCAGTACTTATCCTGTGTACTTTAACTGTAGTTAACCTCCAGCATGTTCAAAACGTGAGTAACTAGTATGCTGTCACCTGCATGTGAACAACACCACGTGTGCCCCTTGTAAAACGAAGGGTTTTTACGAACTACTTCTATCTTGACCCATAATGTAGTAAAATTTTAACTGTAACTGTTCATTTAAAGTAAATTTGATGTGTGTGAGAGCGAGAGAGAGCGAGACCTAAGTTAGACTAGAGTAACCTAGGCTAGTAGCAGCATTGTAACTGCATTTGAAAAATAAAACTTGCTGTTTTTCCCACTAAATTCACCTCTTTTTGAGTGTGTAAGTATAAAACAAGACCTTTTACTATAGTTAGTACAATACTGACCATAGTAAAACTTGTATTTTCTGTAACTAAGCAACCAACCACAGAGTAGACACATCTGCTTCCTGTTTAAACCGGCACGCGCATGCTCAGTGTACACAAATGGCCATTTGAGTTTGCGTTTTCAGGCATGTTAGTATGGACTGAGATTATTTCTAAAGCGGTGCTAAAACACTTATGTGTATGTTTAAATGTATTAGTATCCTTAATGTGTTTGAAACTACTATGAATGCTGTAAAAAAAAAAAAAATTCTAACTAAGGAGAACGTGCATCTCTTTGCCCACCTCTGAAACTTCTGGCTGAACCTGCACCTTATAACCTTTGACCTTTCAGAATGTCGAGTCTCGATGCTACAAGAACGGCAGTGCACCGCTGCTGCTCCAACACATTAGTGTCAACAGAAGATGTGTGAATGAAGACAACTTTTGAAGAGTTTATAGCTATGTGTAACTACTGCAGGAGAAGTAGATGGAAGGAGGTTCATTCAAATCGTTATGCATCACAGAAACTATGCTTTGTTTCGATTATTTGGCTGCTCCATTCTTACAAAACATATACTGTACAGAAATGAATTGTTCAAACATAACTATACTTTAAATTCTAGTCAAGATCCAAGTGTTTCTTAGCAGACCATATATCATAACTATGGAGAAAATATGTGATGCACAAAATCACCTAGAATTCTCTATTGATTAAGTAACTTTCTTTGCTTGGATGCAGAACTCCTTTTTTTGAACACCAAACAGAACACTTTCAACTTTTCACTTCAATAACTTGTTTTGACCTTGCTTTATAAATGTGCTTTGCAGAGCCACTTTCCATGAGGATATGAAATTCCAGTTGGCTCTGTGGGGATATTTTTCACCGGCTGAAGTGACCCGAGTGGGAGACGATCTCCACTGAGCGTGTCAGCAGCCGCTCACTGCAAAGGCTGTCAATCTGGCTCATTCATTATCACGTTGATGATAAGAGCAATACTTCCAACATTTTGGGAAATGCGCCCATTTGCATTATTGAGTTATATGAGAAGATTAACACTCTCATGTCACACATGAAGCTACGGACAGATGCCAGTTACTGCATAGCATAACAGCTGGAAACAGAGGAAAACAGCTAGCCTGGCTCTGTCTGAAGGTATACAAGCCACAGACAAGCACCTCTAAAGCTCTCTAATTAATACATACTGTACATACATCTTTATGCTAAGCGAAGAGTCTCCTGGCTCCAGGTTCATATTTACCTGACAGATATGAGAGTGGGTTTGATCCTCTCAGTTAACTCTCAGCAAGAAAGCAAATAAGAGTATATCCAAAAAATGAAAAACTATTCCTTTAACTACAAAGACACCGGAATACATTTCAACTTTGCGCATCGCAAATGATTGGTAAACAACAATACCTTAAAGAGGACCTATTATGCTTATTTTCAGGTGCATGCGTTACATTATATTTTGGGTTTCTACTAGAACATGTTTACATGCTTTAATGCTCAAAAAATGCTTTACTTTTCTCATACTGGCTGTGCTTCCTTATTCGTCTTCACCCTCTGTCTAAAACTCCACGGACTCCGCTCCAGCTCCGCTCTAACTAGCTTTGTTTGAGAGCGTGCCAAACTAGCTGCTAGGAAGGTATTATGTAAACGTGTTACTTGGTGACATCACCACATTACGCGAAGAAAAGGCAGAACTTCAAGCAAGGCGTTTCAGGAGCAGTGTTTCTGTGGGGGAGCCGTCAGGAAGGTATTATGTAAACGTGTTACTTGGTGACATCACCACGTTACGAAAGAAAAGGCAGGACTTCAAGCAAGGTGTTTCAGGAGCAGTGTTTCTGCGGGGGTGCCGGAAGGTATTATGTAAATGTGTTACTAGGTGACATCACCACATTACGGAACAAAAAGGCTGGACTTCAAGCAAGGCGTTTCAGGAGCAGTGTTTCTGTGGTGGGGTGTAACTCCCTTTGGCGTGGACTTGTAGACCTTTTACATGCACAAAAAAAACTATAAAACACACTAAAGGAAAGGGAAAAAGCACAAAAGCATAATACAGTAGGTCCTCTTTAACCATACTCTCACCTTAGCTGAAGTCTCAAACCACCCAACGAAGCCGTGGTCCTTGCAGAACTGGTCCATTTTGATGCCATTGTTGGTCAACTCCCTGCCCTGGTCGCACTTGTTAGCCAGCAGCACAGTGGCAATGCTCTGTCCATTAGTCAGCATTAGTTTGGAGTCCAGGTCTTCTTTCCACTTGATGACGGCCTCAAAGGTCGTGGACCGTGTCACGTCGAACACTATGAAGGCTCCCATGGCTTCACGGTAGTACACTCGCGTCATGTTTCCAAATCGCTCCTGACCTGTGATGAACAAACACATGCACACACACAGGGAGCTTCATTCATTAGTGTGGCAACACTGCTGAGAGATTCTCATTGTTTTCCTGCATTTTTTGCAGCATAACAGCTAATACAGCTGGCATTTAGGACGGCAGTTAGCAGAGCCGGCATTCGCATTAAACAGCACATTCCTGTGGTCTTACTGTCACGTTGCACTTAACCAGATGGTCAATGCAACTGCTTGTTTCTGCTGATAATAGGCCTACTTGAATTAAACCTGTATTTTGCCCGACTTGTAATGAAAATAAACTTTGACCCAGACTATAATGGTACATATCTGTGAGAATATAACCATGCGAAATGTCTGTGTGGAGGTAAACATGTATGTGTGTCCATCCATGGTTGTGTATTGTGCAGAGAATGGGCATTTGGTTGCTTGAGGAAAGGTTAGAGCAGCTATCAACATGACATTCCCTGGGGAGGTGTATTCTGCTGTCTAATGTGAGTACTGGGTTCAAAAGTGAGTGCGTAGGTGTGTACATCCTGCTTGTTTTACATACCATGTCCTCGCAGCAGAATACATATTAATGATGCATGAAAGTCCCCTTTTGGCTTTGCTAGAAATACTTTGACAAGGACAAAATGCTGCCTCATGAGTAAGAGGAAATGGAAAATCTGACAGGACATGGATCGAGAACTTCCCCCTTTCGTGCGAGAGACTGCGTCAATGACTTTCATCGCTCACAAGGAACCGTCATGTGCAGCGAGCGGTGTGACAGCGGTCTTAGACAGAGACACGTGTCACTCATGTCACTTGACACACTGTCATTCAATAAACTGATGGCGCAATTTACAGCTTTGCATGACTTCAAAGTACAACATGTAAAATTGACCACTATACAAAGCAGAATTTCTCAGCCCCTACTTAGTCTATCACTGCAAGGCGGCTACCTCCGGTTCTGAAAAGTGAAGCCAACGTGGAAGTGCCTTAAACTTGCATTCTTTCTAATAGCCAGCAGGTTGCAAAAAGAAGTTGTCTATGAGAAAATGACCCTACTTGTCGCTGGATTTATTACCTCAGTAAACATTGTAAACATGAGTTTATGGTCTCAATCGCCAGTTTCAAGTCTTCCTCAATACAGCTTGATGTTCATTTAGTAAATTATGGTCCCATTTAGAGTCAAATAGACCATAAAGCAGGGGATGCTTTAGGGCGTGGCTACATTGTGATTGACAGATTGCTACCATGGCGTTGTCCGATCTGCTAATTATCCGTGTTTTTGTCGTAGACCTTTAACCCTTTCACAGTGTGTTTTCAGTTCATGAAAGTTAATTGTAACATTTTGGTCGCCTGAAAATGTTTTACTCAGCGTTTGGTTGTACTTAGCTCCACCCTCTTGTGTCACTTCTGGGTGCAAAAAACCAAGATGGCGACGGCCAAAATGCCAAAAGGGTTAAAGTTCTAAAAGGAAACGCAGACAACTCTCAGACCAGACAACGCCATGGTAGCGACCTGTCAATCACAACGTAGCCACGCCCTAAAGCATCTCCTGCTTTATGGTCTATTTGACTTTAAATGGGACTATAATTTACTAAATAAACATCATGGTGTATTGTAGAAGACTTGAAACTAGCGATTGAGACCATAAACTCCTGTTTACAATGTTTACTGAGGTAATAAATCAAGTGAGATGTAGGCTCATTTTCTCATAGACTTCTATACAAATCAGACTTCTTTTTTGCAACCAGAGGAGTTGCCCCCTGCTGGCTGTTAGAGAGAATGCAAGCTTAAAGCACTTCCTCATTGGCTTCACTTTTCAACCAGAGGTTGACGTTTTGTCATATTCAGCATTCTGTTGTACTTAGCTCCACCCTCTCACTGTGTGTCACTTCTGATTAAAAACAACAAGATGACAACAGCCAAAATGCCAAACATACGGCTTTAAAACAGCAGTTCACACACCAATGGCTGATATCACGGTGACTACGTCCACTTCTTACAGTCTATGATCGCTACTCCTCCCTAGGATGCAGGTAGATGACACTAAACCAGATGTGATTTAATAATTGCATTTGACCTCTTGAAGCATGTGCATGTTTGTGTGCACGTGTGAGTGACTAATGATGTTTTGTTTTTTATTTAGGCTACAATGACTCCTCCTGTGACTGGCCTTTAAATCTCCCTCACATGGGCCTATAGTCACATGATGGAGCATCATACCTTGAATGAATGACTGGATGACAGAGTGCTGGTCTTCCCTGAGCAACACTGTCATTGTGACCATGTTAGCATTTAGCTCAAATCACCACTGTGTGCCTAAGAACAGCCTCAAAGAGCTAGCATACACTCTTCATCTTGTTATACATTTAGTGCCACAGGTCAGGTCTTCCATCTCAACGTAGAATAGATTTTTAATCAGAGAAAAGATCTTAATTAGAGTTTAATCCATCTATCACATCCTGGGTGACAATGCTGTGATTAAATTCAAATTTACAAATTGGAAATTTTTTGTTTTGTTTTATCAATTTGGGGCAGTCGGTCCGTATAGCAGAAGAGGTCAGGAGGGGACAGACAGACAGAGGGACTGGAGTAGTACTGTGTTACACTCTTATCCATCCTATCCACATAGCTAATTTAATTCCTGAAGTAACAGTTTAAGGTCTTATTGATAACATTTTTATGTAGACGAATATTTAAAAAAAATAAAATAATACATCTACAGAGCTTTTAGAATGGTAAAAGTGTGGCTTTTCCTAAAAAAAAATGTGATTGTGAATTAATAATTAAAAAAAAAATGTTGGCGGGTCCAATTGAATGTTTCGTTTATCTCAGTGGAGATAGACGTTTGGCTCCCACTTCTAACAAGGCTTGTGAGCCAATAATGGTGTTGGTATCACAAGGTATCTCTGGGTCGTCAGTTAGTGCGGAAAAAAACGGATACATGGCTGAGATTGACGGTAAGTGCCTGGCAACGACTTGTTGTGAAGTAAACGCAATGGAACGGAGGAGGGAGAATGCGACATCTATAGTGGCTGAATGTAATCAATGTTATCAATAGCGCCTTTAAAATGATTCAGTTAGTTTAGTCTGACTTTGTGTCCTTTTCCCTCTCAACTTACATTACTCCTCCACAGTCCTCATCACTGATACCTCTCCTTGTTGGCCTCGGGAGGTGCCATGTCTATCAGAGGGGGACATACAATATGGCAGTCCCTTTACACAAGGGCTCCAATTGGAGTTGCCAGTGCTAGGAAAGCAACATGATCCCTCACTGGCTTCCTACCCGCAAATACTGCCATGTGTGCTCCTTGGTGCTCCTGACTAAGCCGGAAACAGAGCAACCAGGGCTGCTTATAGGTTGTGAGAGAGTGATTTTTCCTCTGTTCCCTTCAGTGTACTGTTTAATTTGTCTTTTCTTTTCATGTCATGTATGGAAATGGACACCTTTACAGCCTCAAGTTTGTACCACTAGAGTTCAAAAGTGTCCACTGGACCAGTAAAAAGTGTGTGTGTGAGATAGATAGATAGATAATACATCTTTGTGTCAGCTCTCAACAGTGACAGTGCATCTTTCAGCTGTGAATGTTTCATCATTTTACAACTGTCATGCCTCACTGTCAATTTGAAGATAAGACTTATCTCTCCAAACCATCAAATTTTAAGGAACTATGACAAACAGCATTTTGACTTGAGGACATGGACTCTTGCGCATATTTGACATATTTAACACAATTGCACACCATTTATAGCTTAAATTAAATTTAATTAAATATATATATATATTTTTAATTAATTTAAATTAAATTCAATTCAATTTAAGCTGTAAATGGTATGCAATACAAATGTTTACACCCATCAATGAGGACAGATTGAGTTTATCATGTGGTATACTGACAGATTATAATATACCCAGCAAATAAAAAGACATA
Source organism: Sebastiscus tertius (assembly GCA_916701665.1). Lineage (NCBI taxonomy): Eukaryota > Metazoa > Chordata > Actinopteri > Perciformes > Sebastidae > Sebastiscus > Sebastiscus tertius. The sequence goes on along the minus strand of CAKAOH010037452.1, from coordinate 31,477 downwards.
TTCAACTTCTTCACTGTCCCCACCTGCAATGTCCCACAGCTGGAGCCGGACAGTCTCAGAGTCCCAGTTCAGAACCTTGAGGGCGAAATCCACCCCGATGGTGGCCCGGTAGTTGGTGGAGTAGGTCTGGTGGACGTAGCGCCGGATGAGGGAGGTCTTCCCGACGCCCAGGTCTCCGATCACCAGCACCTTGTACAGGTGTTCCATTCGGAGGCTCGGCATGCCGTTAGAGGAGTAGTGGTTGCTAATTCAACTCAGGCGCAGCAGCAGCTTTCCAGCAACTTTGTGACTCGGTTTAAGCTCAGATTTACGCTTTTAGTCCCCTGATCCTGGGTGTCTGTCTCCCTCTTGCCGGTGTAGGAAACGCCCTCCCTGAGGGGAAGTGTCTCAGGGGCTGTGCTGCTCGGGAACTTGTGATCTCGGAGAAGTGAAGGCGCTGCAGAGTATAGTTCCTGTTACAGGGCTTTGTGAGTCTCCAGTGTAATATACTGCTTCTTAAAGGTCCCATATTATAAAAAAGTGACATTTTCATGTTTTTTTTTTTTTTTTATCATAAAGCAAGCTTAAATCCTATATAAATACTGTGAAAGTATCGAAACACTCAATCCACAGGGGAATACACACAGCCCATATTCAGAAACTCTGCATTTGAAATAAGCTGTCAGGATTTCTGCCCATTCGTGATGTCACGAATATACAATATTTAGACCCTTGACACAATTTTAAAAGTAAAAATTCTAAATGTGTCCCAGTTTATTTCCTGGTTACAGTGTATGTGAATGTCATCAGCTGACAGGAAGTACACATGGACCCAAACTGTTGCCTAGCAAAGCAATTCTGTTGCAATTCTGTCAAAATGTGCTAAAACGGAGCGTTTCAGACAGAGAGTAAATACAGGTATATACAGGTAGACAGTGTGAGGAAAATATAAGTTTTTTTGAACATTACAGCATGTAAACATGTTCTAGTAGAAACATAAAATACAAGTATGAACCTGAAAATGAGCATAATATGGGACCTTTAATGTGATTTTTTGGTCAATCTTTAACCTTTTATGTGCTGCTAAACAGTCACCTCCTTGCTTATCCAAAACAAATAGAAGCTTTTGGAGCTTTAGGTGGCTTTCAAATGCTAAATGTAAACTTCTGCATGTTTACATTCAGTTAAAATGTTGCAATGAATTCAGTAAGTTATGTCCATGTGTGCTCAGTTTTTGTCTCATTGTTGAAAGGCATTTCAGGTTATGTAATAATCTTTATCTGCTATATATCTTTCCCCCACATTTAGCAACACATCCAACTCAGGCACAGCAACACAGCAACACATGACACTGCGGGGCACTGGTGTGCTTTTCTCTGGAAACACATCTTTGGGCATGCTCTGCAATGTAGATGCTATACTGTTAAAAGACCTTAAAGAGGACCCATTATGCTTATTTCCATGTTCATACTTGTATTTTGGGTTTCTCCTAGAACATGTTTACATGATTTAATGTTCAAAAAACGCTTTATTTTTCCTCATACAGGCTGTGCTGCAGCACCTCTTTCACCCTCTGTCTGAAACGCTCTGTTTGACCTCCTGCCACACCCCCTTCCAAAAAAAAGCCCAGTTTGCTCTGATTGATCAGCTGGCCCACTCTTGTGATTGGTCAACCAAACCAAACTCTTTGGACTCCGCTCCAGCTCCACTCTGACTAGCTTTGTTTTTGAGAGTGTGCCAAACTAGCTGTTATGAAAATGTGTGACTTGATGACATCACCATGTTAAGGAAGAAAAGGCAGGACTTCAATCAAGGCTTTTCAGGCAGTTCAGGAGCATTAAGACACCAATGCCATGGTATGGTATGCCATTTGGTATAAAAAATGTTTGACATTTGGAGATTTCTGCAAGAATTGCATTTTTCTGTGATTGAATGGCGAGCACTTTGGTTCTGGAAACTGCTCAGAAATCCCCTTTTTGTCAATCTACCTAGGAAAGAATCCATCCTCTGAATGCCCTAGGTCTCTAGTTTGTGGTTGTTAAGTTTCATGAGGCGGTGATTATCCTAGTGGTCAACACAGGTCATTTTATACAGTGAGGTCAAGTTTAAAAAAATGGTCTCTCTATGGGGACTAACATCATCACACATAATACAGTTGGGCTCATTGGATCCTCAAGAGTCTCAGCTTTACAGTCATACTCAATTTATGCAATTCCAAAACTGTTTATGAACCCCAGTATGCAGAAATATCAACCATTTTAGTATAGGCAAAAATAATACATTTGTACTGCATGTAAACAACTGTGTGTTTTTTGCCCCAAACTGCATGTGATTATCATAAAGTGGGCATGTCTGTAAAAGGGAGACTCGTGGGTACCCATAGAACCCATTTTCATTCCCATATCTTGAGGTCAGAGGTCACAGGACCCCTTTAAAAATGGTCTTGACAATTTTTCCTTGCCAAACTTTAGCATAACTATAGCATTATGTAGCATTCTTCCCAACAAGTATGACATGGTTGGTACCAATGGATTCTTTAGGTTTTCTAGTTTCACATGATACCAGTATCTTCGTCTAGCTTAAAAACTGAGCCCGGTGCAACTTCTGAAAGACAGAATAGCATCCATCGCATTGTTAAGGGGTTAACCAAAAACACATGCTGTACAGTAGGCACTTTTTTGCCTATGTGAAAGTCTACATAAACCCTGATGCCAGTTCCAAGAAGCATGTATATTGAGATATCAGGATAATTATATTTTTATTCTAAATTTATATCAGTGAGGGTAGATTATGTAATAGCCAACCCCTATCAGATTTCAAGGATAAACAATGAGTTGGTCCATTGAGGCCTTGCTCTCTCCCTATGGGCTCATCAAAGCTATTACACTCTAACTATCCACTTTGCCCACCATCTTGTCAGTGTTAATTTCACTGAACAATTTTGGTCCACAATATACGGCATAGGAAATTATAGCACATTATTTAATAAAGAGTGCCCCAGAAACCCTATTTCCCATAAGGTTTATTAATTATCGCACCTTGATTTGACACAATTATCTTCTTATTTAGAGAAGGTTCATAAATAACATCGACATAGGAAGTGTAAAAATAACTACCGCTGCACATGATCCAGTTTCTAGCATTAGAAATAAATGTGACTCCTTAAAACATGATAGAAAAATTCAATTTTTAAGTGTCATCCAAAAGCCACTTTGAGACATGACTTTGACTTTTGAATATTGAGATAAAGTAGTATTCCTATAATTAATGAAGAATTCCTACAATGTAAATAAGGAGCATTTACAATGAATTACAAACGATTGTAAGAACATGTATTGCATTTTGGATGGAAACCTTTAATGCAGCACAAGTCTAAATTATAAATTCTGGCAATCTGAAAGGCATATGAAGAGATAATACCAAGACAAACGTCTTCTATAGATTATTTCAGTGAATTATTGGCATAAAGCGTAGAATACATTTGCAAAATTGGCACAAACTTGCATGCAAATATGGCAATTGTCTTCGATGATTTTTACATCGAAAGCCAGTAGAAAAACACTGCACATTTCAAAAAACATGAACACATTCCATTCCTGCCTGTGTAAACATACAGAAAAAGAAGGACAGAAGGACTGATAAGCAAGCATAGCTCCGACATGAACATCGTCAGTTACATCTGCTAGCCTGTCAATCCATACTGTCATTCATCTACATCCTCAGAGAGGCCAACAATGCAGATACAAAAAAAGGATATTCATTGAATATGTTCAAGCATTAGAGATACCATAGTCATAAAATATTATAAAAAATCACCTCCTCCTTATAATGCCTGAAACATGAGCGCATTTATAGAAACACGATGTCATTTACTGCAAGGAGACATTGGCACGTACTGTATGTAGGTAAAAAGCGAAGCTAGAAACAACCGTTTCGAAATAGATGTCTGGCACACATTCAGTTTGCTTCTGTCCTCCTAAAATTAATCATATACACACACGGATAGTATCATTACTTTGCTACTGTATATATTCGTCTTATTGGTTTCACATGTACAATATCAAAAAGTCATTACAAATATATCTTAAATAGTGCAACCAACTGTTGACATCATGCAAACTGGAAACATTTTTGAGCCAACAGATGACGGTGCTCGTTATCAGCAGGTAGGAGTTGAAGTCAGAAAGTATTTTGGTTCAGACACATCCTGAGGTGGAAGATCATTTTGGTCCACTTCAAATGACAACTTATCGTACATTCAGCTAAGTCACATCTAAGAGAAAAGAATTAAAGTAGACATCCAAGTAGTCCATAAGCTGTTTTGTGGGTTAGACACCTGATGATGTTGTGTCCTTTCCTCTGAGGTTTCATTCTCAGTAAATGTTTTCTGTCCAAGAAAAAGGAAGATCATTGAGAAATCCCCACACAGAAAAACCTGCTTCCTGATTCGCATACAGTAATGCAGCATCTGTACACTTTCTCCTCTAGCATCCCAAAAAATGCTCGCTTATGTCTTCCAGGACTGACAACAAATCAGAGGATGGGAAAAAAAGTGTCGCATTTGATCTTTTGATTTCAGGCAGTTATTTGAGTTATTTTTTTCTGGACAGATAGATGCCTCTTGTTGATACAATCTGCATCCACCTGGGTCTCAAACTATTAAAGATTAATCAACAGCAATAATACACAGTAAGCAATAAAAAAACAAATCACGCTTTCTGTTTATGATAATAATGTGATGCAAAATATACAACTGAAATACAACTATCTTCAGTGTTATAATACCTGCACTTACCTAAAAAAAAAAAATAAAAAAAAATCAAATGCCATTTTGAGTCAGTATATGAGCCACACTGAACATAAATATTTGGTAAAATTCCCCACTTATGATTGATAACCATTTTATAATTAAAGGTATAATATGCAAGATTTTTCCTAAAAAAACAATTTATAGACTGAAAATTAATTCCTCTCAATCATTACTTCTGCCGCCCTCTGCCTGTATTTTCTCTTTTCTTCTTCTTTTGTTTTACTTGGGACGCTTCTGGGCGTCTGCAAACAGCCTTTGGGTCCCACTTAGGGGTGTTACCCCCAGCCAATAACAGCGTTCCGGGTGTGCAGCCCATTCAGGGGGTCAAATGCCGCAGCTGTGTCACACCCCTCGGCTTCTGATACCGACACACAAGTCCCTCTTTAGCTCTGTTAGATACAAAGCGGCAGTGATTCACGGATGAGAATGGGTTGTGTTATGTGCTTGTGTTCCAGTGACCCCCCCTGCTCCTCTCTGTGCTGTGAGTGCAGCTATGATCAGTGTGTCTGCAGTTTAACGAGAGCAGCGCTGAGCCACAGCAAGCAGAAAATAACGTTTTATTTCTCTGATTCGCTGCTTTGTTCTCACTAACGCCGCTCTCTCTCTTCAGTCACTCTAAAGTTTGCTCGACCATCGCTGCTCTCTCTCTCCCTCTCGGCTCGGTGAGCTGTGGAGGTGTGCTCAACCTTGAATGCCGTGTGTTTACCAACTGTAACTGACAACTGTTACATATTATACCTTTAAATAAAAATGTAATAGGCAATTTTACACGTTTTCTCAGCTCATCAGTATTTTCTTTGGAATTTGACAAGATAGAAACTTGTTTCAGTCAGTATAGCATTTAAAAGTCTGTAAAATGCCCGTGTAAAATGACTATGTTTCAGTTTGCACACTGACATCTGCTCAGCTTAATTTCAGCATTTAGTATTTGCAGTCTTGCCACTGGTAATTTTCTCTCAGTCCTCTCAACCGAGGCATCTGTGAGTGCATTCAATCCAATCTCAAAAGGAAAATATATTTTAAAAACTGCTTAAAAATTCAGAATATCCACATGTAGAAAGGCATCCAAAGAGTTTGGTCCAGTCTGAAGATTTGTCTTTTTTAAAAAATACTCCAAATAGAGGATAAACGGGGAGAAAAAAGGTGGAGAGAGATTAGAGAGAGGAAGAGCTCTGGCTGTAGTGTCTCAGCAGCAGCTGGTCGTATTCAGCCTCAGAGGCCGGGGACAGCGAGGGCGGTGAGCTGCCGCTGGAGCTCAGAGACGAGTCTCTAAATGGGGACGGAGGCGTCAGAGCCACCAGTTCCTCCATATCCTTGGCTCGCCTGCCACTCACGCAAGTCCCAGCCAGGTGCTCATAAATCTTACCTGCTGGTCGGTTCTCACAGAAATTGGAGACGGCTGCGACCTCGGCGTATGTGGTGACGGTGGAAGGGGCCTGTCTGTTCCTGGATGCGAGGTACTGGGGTGTGCAGGGGGCGGCGTCTGCAGCTGCAGGCAGAGCGGCGGTGGACGTGGGGCTGACTCCGCCTGGCAGCATCATGGTGTTCAGCTCGCTGATGTTGGCGGTGAAACGGTTAACCACACAGCTGATTTGGTCCATGATAGTGGTGCCCTGAGGTTGGCCAATCATCCCTATGCCGATGTCACCCACGCCTATGACGCTAATGTCCCCGCCGTCCACCATTACAATACCCTGGCCGTTGTCCCCGCCTCTTCTTCTGACTCCAGCTGGGTGCTCAGGTACGTAGGTGGGTAAGGCCTGTCCGTCCTCTCCACCCTCTACGCTCTGGAAACTCGGTGACTGAGAGGGGGAGCAGGTGAAGGGCGGAGACGCCTGTTGCTCTTCGTACTGCTCTGTGACGCCAGTGTCCACAGGTGTCTCTCCCGCTTTAGAGAAGGGCTTGATGATGGCCGTCTGGTTCACCTCGACCGCCCCCTTTCTCTTGACATGGAACGACATCCTCTTCCATATGTTTGGTCTGTAGCTGTGCTCATTCTGTGCCCATGTCACAGATTTCCCATTGGCACTGCAAAACACACAAAAGACAGAGACATTAGATTGGTTTCCATGTGTTGAAAAGTGATAACTATGACAGATCATCCATATAAATATGAGTACTGCAAGACATGTACTGTATATTACCATCATTTCATGTTCTACTTCTTCAGATTTCTACCATCCCCCATTCTATCTTTTGCTGTCTGTGTAATTTTACATCTCCCTCCATTTTCTTTTTCATCTTCCCTAGAAAGAGAAATCCTTCAAGGCAGTGGGTCTCCTCTGGGAGTACTTAACCCAAATGAGGTAGCCTTTTCTCAGCACAGGGAGCAGTTATCCTTGGCATATCCAGCCTGTTGTAGTGGATTCAGCTCTGATTTCCCAAAGACAGCTTACGAAGGAACAGGGATAGCTCTGTGTTCTTGGAAATATCTCAACAGAGTTTTCATTTGTATACATGGACTCATGGACAGAAACAACTGTGGAGAGTAGTTAAGATTGCCTGATGATAAGCCAAGCAGGTGGTTTCTCCACCATGTCTGCCATGCCCCTAACCACCTGCAGCTTTCCCCTCATAAGGCCCTGACACACCAAGCCCACGGTCGGCCGTCGGCCAGTTTGGGGCCGTTGGTGAGCATCTGTTGCCCTAGTTTTTGCGGTGTGTCCCGCATCGTTGGCTCTAGTCAAGAGGAAGAGTTGTGAAGTCAATAGGGCACACACAGAAGGCTCTTGTCATTATTCATCTTCATCTAATCACTCCAATACACAGATATTTTCACAACAACATCTGGAATGAACCTAAGTGGTGAATGAGAGCGGTGTGAAAATGGTCAGCAAATGCTGCTTTGTTTCATTTAACTATCATAGCAACAGCTTTTACATCCGCCGTCCTCTGTCTTCCGGTTTCCCTTTTTTGAATGACGAATACATACTACCGCCACCTGCTGGTATGGAGAGTTATTTCATCTCACGCAGGCGCAGAACGTACATGTTAGTTGGCCGTTGGCTGTAGTCTTTGCGGTGTGTTCGAGTGAAACCTTTTGGCCAAGACACAAGCAATGTGAGGCGACGCAACAGTCAGCTTTCGTCGACGCTAGTTCTCTGATGTCGGTTTGGTGTGTCTGGACCTTTAGCTCCTTCTTGCTTGACTATCCTTTTGTACTCTAGACCATTACTGATAAAATCCTTACGTGAGATAAAATGCTGAGGGATTGCAATGCAAACCATGATTGTGCTGGTATTTTTTATAGTGCAATTATTAACCTAAAAATCAGCAAAAGAGGAGGCCAAATTGTTGATTGATGAATATGCCAAAATACGGCATAATTATATTAAAGTAAAAATTGTAATGTATCATCCAATTTGGCAAAAATGAATCAAATAAGGTCTTCATAGGATTTTGACTGTCTCCGAACAATCTTCTGCTACATTTTTATATAGTTATCCAAGGCAAAATAAGAAGCTGACATTATAATACCTTAAGTATTTTCCCTTATTTAAATGCAGGGGACATACAAAATGCACTATACACTGTATAACATACAATATAGAAACTTTCTATAGAAACTTAATGAGAACTACTTTAAGGAAATGTTTTCTTTCTTCTTTATGCAGTTGTACACAGGTGTTTTAGATACTGAGGAGTTAATTTATTCATAACTTAATACCCACTCAGGTCCCCCCACATACCTGATGTTATCTTGCGCAGAGCCACGGCGTCGAAACAGGTTGGCCATGCTGCTAGAGGATTTGCCTGTCTTGGCAGCTTTCTTGGCATCACCTACATGCATGCGCACCACTGTGGATGTCGTGAAAGCACTCCGGACATTCTTCTCAGGCTTGGCAAGCATGATGTACACCTGAACACAAAAAATGAACGACAAAATAACTTCTTAGAAACTGCGTGAGTTTTTTCATTGTAACTTGAGAATATGTTTTCTTACCTTTGGGACAAACATGCAGCAGAGAGCCACTGTGGCACTGAGGCTGACACTAAAGCACATGGTTATGATCTTGTAGTTGGAGCCAAAGTAAATAGGAACAAAGGCCAGCCAGATGATACAGGTGGTGTACATAGTAAAGGCAATATACTTGGCCTCATTGAAATTAGCCGGAACATTTCGAGTCTGTAGGAGAAAAGGAAGAACAGAATTTTTTAAAGCAGCGTCAGTTGAAGTAGAAAGGACAGTATATATATATGTATATAAATATGGACATGATAGAGAAAAGTTATTGACTATTATGCCAAGGTTATGCTGAGGTACCTTGAAGGCGTAGAAGGTGCAGCTCAGGATAAGCAGGCCATTGTAGCCCAGCGGCGCCACCACCCCCAGAGTGGTCAGATTGCAGATCAAGTGCACCTCGCGGATACTGGGGTAGTCATAGATCACCTAAGAGGAGAGAAAGGGAGAGGTCGCTGTAGTTGCATAAATAAATAAATAAATAAATGTAAATGAGCAGCCCCCACACTGTAAAACACACACACACACACACACACACACACACACACACACACACACACACACACACACACACACACACACACACACACACAAAACAATATCAAATAAAATTATAACAATTGCAAACAAGTTGTAAAGATAGAGCACTATATCATATGGTTGCACCTAAGAAATAAAAATAAAATAAAAAGCATTGAAGCGGAACCAACGTGACATGCACTGTGTTCCAACCACGCCCCCCAAAGCGGCTCATGTTACAGACAGCGGCAAAATCAGAGAGAGACAGACAGACAGACAGACAGACAGACAGACAGACAGACAGACAGACAGACAGACACACACACACACACACACACACACACACACACACACACACACACACACACACACACCTGTGGTGGCTCTATGATGAGAAGTGCCACAATAATCCCAAGCTGCAGCAGTATGAGTAGGAAGGCGATGACCAATTGTGCGCAGGCGGACATAAAGCGCGGTTTCTTGGTGCAGATCTTCTTCTTGCTGCCTGCCAAGATCCGTGCTATACGGTTGGTCTGGATCAAAAATAGATCAAATGGTTATGCAGGCTTCACTGACATCGACTGTGGATAATGCCGCTTGCGCTGATTCATAACACTAATCCCTTTTTTCAGTTTCCAGATCTTGAACATCAACCTCAGCCCACACACAGACCCTAAACTTGTGCCGTACCTTCATTCTTATTGGCCATCATCCAATCTCTGGAGGTAGCTCTTTTACTCATGCGCTTATCCGTAGATGCCCTTCTATTTATGTTAAAAAATCTAAAAAACAGTGGACTACAATTGTAGACAAGTTGTCTGATCAAATGTGTCAGTTTGCAACATCGTTGGCAGCTCTCTCTGTTCTGTTGACTTCTGAACCTTTTATTCAAGTGCATCTCATTCCCAACATCCTGTTTCAAAGTGTGTCAAAAAAATGGAAGAAACCAAGAATTTTAAATCTCAAAGCCATTTAATCGGATCTTTAATGGGAGGGTGTAAAGAGGAATTTTTACACTATGGAATAGTTGTGTTGCATTGTAGAGTTTGATAGAAAAATCTGATATCAAAATAAGATGGTGGAACCTTTGGGCTTTAACTCTGAGTTTCACAGGAAGTGAAACATTACTGACACTACTGATACACTAACTTGTACTATTTTGAACTGTGTATATTTGTTCCTCTACCTCAACCGCAGCAAAACAGGAAAGGAAATACCTTGGTGACCAGCGCAGAGTAGCTCATGGCGGGGGACAGGCCGATTCCCAGCCGCTGGAGGTAGCAGTAGATTATATGGGGCTTGGCGATAAGGCTGAAGGTGCACACGTAGCCCAGACATATTCCAACCAGGATGATGTAGCAGAGCTCACGACTGGATGACTTGACCACAGGAGTGTCCCAAAATCTACAGATGAATCAAATTATATTTAGGTTCACAAAAATTGGTAGAAGACAGCTTGAGCAATAAAGGTATTGCTTTTGGCACATTGATATTCAACACATAAGGCACAAGCTCACTGGTTTCAATGAAGATAGCATATAATTGCAACAAGCCATTTTTAGTTTACTATAGAGTAATGCTATTTTTGTATTTGTTTGATTTCACCGTATTTCTGTATTTTCATATTTGAATACATTTACATTTTGTATCTACTGTTAATCAGGCCGACATCTGCACCGGACAGGAAAACAGCCTACTTACTTAGTGTCTGAATCTTAACTAGATTCCTTCATGTCATTAACAATGTGACCATTTTTAGCAACACATTTACACACTAAAAATCACTGTATCAAAAATTGATCCAGTTTGGGTCAATATAGCAATTAATAGGCTGTTTTGACCCAGAGTTAGTGTTATTTATTTTTATTACATGTCTGTGTTGAATACTCGATTCTGATTGGTCAATCACTGCATTCTAAGGTCTGTTATTTCTTTATAGCAGACCGTTGCTATACATAGCAGACCGTTGCTATGGGCGCAGTTCTGATGTCGGACTCTGGCAGACCGCCAAAATATTGATTTCTTCATTAAGTAGCCGGGTAATAAGCGGGATATTATACAATATCCCTTACATATTACTCGCTGAGGGCATTTAACCAAACTAAAATAGTTATTTTGACCCAGTGTCTGACACAACAAACTCAAGTTTTAAGGCCCTTGTTCGGCTTAAAAAAATCAGTGCATGAGAAGAGAAACGGAAGTGAGGAAAGCAAGCCATCGAGTAAAGTCAAGAGGAAAAACACAGAACGCTATTTGATTTTTTCGTCTTCATCTCATCTGATCAGTCCAACACTACGGATATTTTCACAATGACATGGCCATCTGGAATGAAGCTAAGTGGTGAGTGAGAGTGGTGTGAAAATGGTCAACAATTGGCGCTTTGTTTCATGTACGTATCATAACAACAGCTTGTATATCCGCAGTCCTCGGTGTTCCGGTTTCCCTTTTTGAATGATGAATACAGACTACAGCTACCTGCTGGTATCGAGTTGGACAGGGGAGTTATTTTATTTCATCTCATGCAGGCGCGGGACATATGTGGTAGTCGGTCGTTATTGTAGTCTTTGCGGTTTGTTCGAGTGAAACTAATTGGCCAAGGCACAGGCGATGTGAGGCGACGCAACTGGCGGGCTTTGTCGCTGTTAGTTCTCAGATGTCGGTTTGGTGTGTCTGGGACTTTACCTTTAAACTGTCACAAACGTATTGTTAGATGTAGAAAATTATGTAACATTCAAACTGCAAATGATACACATATTAGTGACATTCAGTAACAAATAGTGACATGTAAACTAGAGCCTTGGTAAATAATAGTCATACAAAAAATAACACCAACACTGGGTTAAAACAGCAACCCCTTCTCTCGGGTTGTTTTCTACCCATTGGGTACTGGGTAAAGTTAACCCATTACTGCGTTGGTTTATATTATTGCGATTGACCCAAGTTGGATAAATTTTGACCCACTGATTTTTACTGTGTATGTACACGACTAGTAAAGCTGTCGGCTGTAATTACTTGATGAAGACAGAAGTAACAAAAAGTGTAGACATGAGGCCCAGGCAGGAGAAGACCACTGCGGCGATGGGCTCTGGATCCCCCCAACGCACATACTGCACCGCGATTGGCTCACAACCTGCGGGACACAGAGAGATTATGGAGGGTGAGAAAGCAAGACACAGAAAAGTTCAAGGACAATTTAGATTTGTTTGCAAGAGTGATAGTGACAGTATGTGTACTCATGTGTTTGCATGTAACAGCCTCATAGCTTGGTATGGATGCGGCAAAAGAAATGCACTCATACTGCACGATTAACCGTGAACAACAAATAAGTTGTTATGAGTAAAATACTGAGTCTATGATGCAGTGGGGTCGTGAGAGTTGTGAAAGATTTAACGGATCTGTAAGGGAGAAAAGAGGGATCAGTAAGAGATAGATCAGAGGGATGACAGGATAAACACACTGCTGTTCTCCTATGGAGGATTCACATAAAAACTGCCTTTATGTGTTTTTCAAACTACAGAGGAACAGATTTCATAAACAATATGTGTTTACAAAAGGGCAAGAAAGGGGTTTCAGACAGTTTTCACAGACTTTGGAGTTAAGAAATCTGGCTTCAGCCAAATCCCTTATTCTGGCAAGGATCTGAAGTCCCTTGGTGTGTGTACAGTACACAAGTATTTGTGTTGATTTCTGTGCCTTAGTTCAGAAATGTTTGCCAGTTTGTGGTGCGTACGATGTAAGGGGATTTTGGGTGCACCGTGAGTGTGTGACCCAGATTCATTGCTCCTCTGGTCCGTTTGGAAATCTTGTATTTGCAATGACCAGACACATAAACAAAGTGTGCTTACCAGTGAGGTCATCTGTGGGCCAGAAGCCAAGGACGCAGGCTCGACAAGTGTACTCATCAAACACAAACTCGTTTTCCTTGCAGGGAGTGCAAGTCCAACAGCAGCTCACCTCTCCTTTACGGATCACCTGGAGACACACACACACACACACACCAGTATGAAAGAGGCGGAAAGGTCTCAAAGCTCCAATGGCACTTTGATGTAATCTAATCTTACACTCCGACTGCCCTGTGGTGCAGGGAAAATGAGGATCTCTTCGTCAGGAGATCAAAAGTATAAGAAAAAAAAGAAAGATGTATAGAATAAATTGATCCTCATTATTTTAAAAAAGGTTCTCTTTGTCTTATCAGCTCTTCAGTGTGAAAATAATCTGAGGAGAGTGGAGGCGTGGTGGGTCAGTAGTGCATGCTGTCACTTGCAGACAGATCTGGGTTCAAATCTGAATGTGGGGCTTGCATGTTTGCCTGGGGTTTCCTTAGGTGCTCCAGTTTCCTCTCACAGTCTGAAGACATGCAGGTCAGGAGATCTGGAAACTGCTCGAGTATGATGTTTGCATGATACAGTAGTCCTGTGATGGTAACCTCCGGCTTCATGGCTGGTTAAAAAGGAATAGTGTTGTGGGCAGAAACGGGAGGGAACTGTGAGAGAATGTGTGAGGTATTTTCTTTTTGAATACATGCATTAATATAGGAGGTAGGGGATGACTCCTATCTGTTATCAAGGTCAGCACAGGTCAGAGAGAGACAAGCGGCTGGCAGAGCCAAAGCTAGGAATGTGGGTTGTAGTGTATGCAAGGCCTGGAGGTGTGAGCAAGCAGATCTCCTCCAAAGCATGAGACTGGAGTTTTGAATTCCCAACAAGCTGCCACATTACTGGGAGTCGGTGTAGAGTGTGTAGGAAGGGTTTAATGTTGGAGACTACTGGGATGATTAAGATGAGGCAGACTGCAGTGTCCATGATTTGGAAGAGCTGCGGGGCGTTACAGAAGCCCAGATGGGACATGATTAAAGCTTGAACAAAGAGCTTTGCTGAGTCCCTGTTGCGGTACTCGAGGATCTGATTCGACCAATTTTGCAGATTTGCAAACCTGTGGACCCAAGTCACAGTTGCTGTATGGGTCTTGTCTGACAGTTTTCTTCAGTAAAAACTATGATAATGTTCTCTGGTCTATTAGAGATGTTCTGATACCATTTTTTCTTTCCCGATACCTGAATTTGCGCAATCGGCCGATACAGAGTACCGATCCGATACCAGCGTGATAAAAAAAACATATAAAAATAAAAACACATCTTTTTTGACAATGCAAGACTGTGTATTGGAGTGGTGTGTACCTTGATCTGTGCCTTCAGGCAGGGCTCAGAGCAGACTGACTGGATGATTTCACTGTTGTTACTCCAGATTTCCTCATCGTTCATCTTTAGGCCACCCTGATCCCAGCTTCCCACATGGATGTAAGAGTACTCATCCTCGCCTGTGCGCTTGAAGTTCATGATTTCATACCTAGGAGTACATATAATATGTGCATGAAACAGCATATGCATACATTTAACGTTTCTTTTGTACTTCCTCTTTCCTTCCCCCACCATAATCTTTACCTGCCCGGCGAGTCTCCGCTCTCGTCAAAGTGGATGGTCTCCCCGGACACACCGGTAAAGTTGGTTCTCATCAGGAACTCCAGGAGCTTACGGCCATCAATGGGCCGCATGATCTCACACAAACCCTGGCACAAGGGGAGGAGCAAACACTGTCAATACCGACTGTCACGCCCAATGTTTAGTGTGCACATCGTTCATTATTGTACCTTATATCCTGGACAGAGGGATTGCTGCATGGCGTGCAGGCCGTAAGCCATGGAATAGATGGCATTTATGACGAAGCCCATCTTGGTGTCTTGGGCGTACTGATGGCGCAGAGACTCTCTCCCTGTGGAGAACAGAGACCTGCTCATAAGGAGAAACCCAATCACTGTAATCTAAACTGATGGTGAAACCTTTAGGATGTGAACACAGTACAGAGGTGTGTGGAACGTGATGTTGTACTAACAGCTGCAGGTGCGGTTGTACATGCTGCTCTCCTGCGGATGTCCCCTCAACCTGCACTGGAAGCGATGCTGCCAGAACTCGGGGAACCAGGGGTTCCTCAGGTTGGCGTCAGGCTTCAGGTTCAGGTAATAATCGTCAAACCAAGTCACATATGCTGACTTCAGCTTGATGGTGATTCCACCAGCTGCCTCCCTCTGGTAGCCATCGGTCACATCGGACCTGTCTGCCCAGCCATCACTGGACAGGAAGAAAGAGAGAGACAGACAGACAAAGGTACAACACGTTGTCAGTTAGAATAAGGATTGATCCTAATAAGACTGTATATTTTAAATGTTTTTATTAGATTTTTTATTTTCTCAAAAGCTATTGATTAAATCTGCATTTTAAATTCAAATGCTGAGAAATATAGCACAGGCATACATGCGAAAAATAGAACAGTAATACTGTAGTGGACGTTCACACATTATTCTAAAGAATATCTTTCGAAATTCGTACACAGAAACCAGCTGCAACGATTAATCGATTAGTTGTCAATTATTAAATTAATCACCGACTATTTTGATAATCAATCAATTGGTTTGAGTCATTATTTAATAGTAAAAAGTCAAAATTCTCTGATTCCAGCTTCTTCAATGTGGATATTTTCTGGTTTCTTTACTCCTCTATGACAGTAAACTGAATATCTTTGAGTTGTGGACAAAATAAGACATTTGAGGACGTCATCTTGGGCTTTGGGAAACACTGATCGACATTTTTCACCATTTAAAGACCAAACAACGAATCGATTAAGTGAGAATATAATCAATCGACATTAATCAACAACAAAAATAATCGTTAGTTGCAGCCCACTGTGCACACTGTACCATTGTAGCAACATCATAACTGTTGCCCATTATTGCAACCCACACCAAGATTTGACTGTTTAGACAGCACTGTCGCCTCAGCAAGACTTGATAATTGTCTGTTGTCAGAAACAAATGATTAAACAGGCAGAACTTATATTGTCCATTACAAGGGAGACGTCTCTTTAACATCTGTCCTTGTACTTTATTAGGACATCGATGCTGACGAACATCTCCCACCCCCGAACCAACACTGTGCTTACTGGGGTTCTATACTTAGCCTTGAATCTGGTTCACAATTACACCCAATGAAACTGGTTTCCCCAACAGAAGGATAACAGGGTGGCCGACATCTTGAAATACCCCAGCTCAGCATTCCAGGAAGCAAATGTTACAGTAACACTTTGAGGCAAAATATTTCAAAAATCAAGGTTTTAATTAAATACAGGATTAGGGTACAAGAGGTTACCATTATACTGGTTTTATAAAGAGGAATAACACCAAAGTCCATGATACTGTAGCAGTGGATTTTTAATGTGGCCTGCTGTAAAAAGCTGTAGTTGGCGCTTATGACTATATTTTGTACCACTGTTGCACAGATTGAAAGAGACAGGTGGTGCCTCGCAAAATGGACCTAATGACTGCTCTGCAGAGAGTTACAGTTAAATGAAATATTTATCATGGTGACTCAGATGTACCAACACACTGGGTGATAAAAATAAAAAAGTATTTGCTCACATATCCAAGTTGAAGAATTGTGAAGTGACATTTTTTTAATTATGTTCATCTGCGAAGATAACTTGAAATAAACCTCCGGGGAGCAGAGGTTGATGGTGTTGGGAGGACTTGGCTAGCTGGGATAGAGAAGCTTCTTTTCTTTTCAACATGCCATTTTGTGTTGTATGTACTACTCCCGTGGTCACAGATTTTTGTTTGCAAAGTTTGTGTCTGACTGCTGATTAATAAGATCTCTGTGGGCTCATTATCTGTGAAGTCCACTGAGACACACTTGTAATGACGAACATACTGAGTTACTTGACTTTAATAAATTTAGGTGCAAGGCTGCATTGCAGAAACATGCTGTTCCTGTGAATATGTTAATGTATTTTTTTAATGCAGAGCATATACTGATTTGTAACTTGAAAATGTTACATAAAAGATTCCTTATTTGTTTCATTCTACAGAAAGGCTGTTTGGTACAACGCAGTCTGACTAAAATTACAAAAGATACCTGATGCTCAATGAACAAACACCATCAGACTGCAGCGTCTGCAGACACATCTGATCTGCTATTTATTAAAAACACCGTGGGCTTGGACTCAGTAAGCTATCTTGTCAGCGAGCAGTTTGAAAAGGTTTCTACTCCATCTATTATTATCCTTCCCTCTGGACACTTGTCTACAATCAACAAAGGCGGAATGCTGATGAATACACCTCCACACATGTGCATACATGTAAACACACACACCTCACTGACACGGAGACATGCACTCTTCTATTTCTGACAAATAAAAAAGCAAAGGAAGCCATTTTTGAAAACTTCTCTAACCGAGCCAGAGTTACACAACATTAGTGTGGGTGTTTTTTTATGATGCCTGGTTCTCTGGGTGAGGTAGGAGATCATTTCATAACACATCCTTAGAGAAGCGAGCACAGAAATGGCACACTGGTATAAAAAAGACAGGAATGGATATGAAAAGCATGGATGGCTTTGACTCGGATAGTTTGAATCACTCTTGAACGAGAGCTCTGAAACCCACACATCGACCTGGGAGGGCAATGTGCAGTATGCAGCGTGTTGCTACACCACCTACAAGCTTGAAGACACACACAAGTGCGCGTGTGCGCACACACACACACACACACACACACACACACACACACACACACACACACACACACACCCAATGCTCTTATTTCACCTAATACTACACTAAACTGTCAACTTTCCGGCCAGATTTTTACTGAGTGGACACTTGTGATATGAATGTGAGGCTGTAAAAGGTGTCTATTTCTAAAATTAAACTGAACAAGACATGAAAGAAAAAGCGAAACAGCTGTCTGAAAGGAACACTGTCCTATGACCTAAGCAAGCTGTGTTTCAGACTTAGGCAGGTGCTCAACGGGCCAGTGGGGGATCATGTTGCTTTACTAGTACTAGCAACTCCAAATGGTTGTTTGGAGCACTCGTGTAAAGGGACTGCCATACTGTTTTCTCCTCGGATACACATGGCACGTCCCAAGGCCAACAAGGAGAGGCAGCAGTGACGAGTACTGTGGAGGAGTAAGTGTCATGTAAGTTGGGAGGAAAAAGGACAGACTAAACTAACCGAATAATATTAACCCCCTGAGACCGACTTTACAGCCTTTCAGAAGTTGTACCAGGTTCAGTTTTAGAGCTAGAATGAAGGTAATTTATGATAATCACATGCAGTTTTGGGCAAAACCATGCAGATTTTTTTTTATTGAGTATATAAATTATGTTATTTTATTCTAAAAATGATGTTTGGATATTTCTGCATACTGGTGTTCCTAAACAGTCTTGAAATTGCATAAATTGGGTATCACTGTAAAGCTGAGATTCTTGTGGGTCCAATGAGCGCAACTGTATTCATGTGTGATGATGTTAGTCCCCATAGTAGCCATTTCATTGTAGTGAGACAATCTTTTTAAAATTTGACCTCACTGTATAAAATGACCTGTGGTGATCTCTTGGATAATCACAGCCTCATAAAACTTTACAACCACAAATTAGAGACCTAGGGCATTCAGAGAATGAATGGCTTTCCTAGCTATTTTGACAATAAGGGGGTTTCTGAGCAGTTTCCTGAACAGACGTTCTCGCCATCCATTCACCAAAAAATGCAATTCTTGCAGAAATCTCCAAATGTCAAATGTTTTTGAAACCAAATAACAGCATGACTTTTTCTATAGTGTTCAGCAAGGTCTTGGTGTCTTAGTGTGGTGTTTTGGAGGGATTATTGATAATTTTTTATCAATTCTTGGGTAGTAAAAATGGTTAAATTTAGCACCAAATCTGTGTAACAAATAGAATCAACCCCAAAATTGGGATTTGGACAATTACTATAATTTATTAACGCAAAAAAAAAAATACAATTCCTTAAAGCCAACAGACTCCAGTCAGACAACAGTAATTTTACCTCACTGATCGTCGTAAAATACACTCATACACGAAATAAAACTACTCTAAACCGTCTTTGTTAGTCTTTCCACTGTTCCAAAAATTACCAACTCTGGGTTGAGAGTTTGAAAGAGAGACTGAATAAGTAACAGAAATAAAAAAAAAAGAATGATGCTTCCATGATGTGACGTCGAACTTTTCTCTTTAAAATACATCCGTGGACACATCAAGAAAAAAAAAAAGAAAGGCCAGTGCAGCGATCAACATACTCGCAATGGGAAAGGAGTCTATCGCCTATTTTTTGTGGGTTTCTCCGTGTTTAAACCAATGCAAATTGTGGGGGAACAAGGCAAAGTGAGCATGGCTCACATACCCCCGCTCACTGCTTGACCCCTACTAAAGTAGGGCCAAAGGTTTTGCCTTTTTGGAAGTAATGGAATTAGTCTATTGAGCACAATCTAGCTTGTTATTAGCTCACCTTCCTCAAGTCTAGGGTGCACCCTGGACTTCTAACCCCCAAAAGGCACAACTAGACCACACTGTCAACCATCATAGCAAATGTGAAGTTCCTAAGTTAAGTAGTTTCCGAGTTCTGCTCCAGAAACGAAAGTGTGACACGCGAACGGAGGGAAGGATGGACGGAAGGACGGACACGCGGAACGACTACGTTGTCGCGGGGGTATAAAAAGGGTATTACATGCAGTATCAATGTTGGACTAATTAAAATTTGACCTGATGGTAGGGCTAGATGAGAAGTTAAGGGATCACCAAAGTTATTACAATTCATCTTACGGGAGATATAAATGTGTGTGCCAAATTTAATGGCCATCTTTCCAATAGTCATGTTGGATATTTCACTCAAAACCACAGATGGCGCCAGAGAAAAAGTATAATCCATCCAATACTTGGCTAAAAACAAAGATGATTTTTGCCCCCCATTAGAGGAGTAAGCCTTAACTCTATAATGTTCTTGTGATATATGCAAGAATTGTCATTTCTCCATTGATTTCTATACAAACAATCTAAAGGCCGACAGAGACTTGGATATAACAGTTCAAAATCGGCTTAAGCAGTGGTGGCACCAAAACAGCAACAACAAAAAACTCATTATCTGCTCCTTCAGTCTCTCTCTTTCTGTAAATGGACCCTAAGCATGAATGCACTGCACACATACAAAAACCTGGTGACAAATCCTCCAAGCTCACATCAAAAGGATGGTTTGTGGCGGTAACTCGCATAAAAGGTAATGGAGTCGAAAAAGTGAGGTCAGAAACATGATGTCGAGGAAGGACAAAACCATTAATAGCACACGCACACGTAATAGTGCATGATGCTCATATATGATTGCATCAAAACAGACACAAATTTGCCACCTTAACATAACATCTCAAATCTAATTACCTTCAAAACAGAACAGCAAGGAGAAACTTCTTACCAAATTACCTTTAATCTTTACTAATGAGCAGATGACAACTGTCTGGAAGCCAGTGGTAGTGCAGTGGTAATATGGATTAGAGAGCATGACGTTTTGTATTATGTAGTTCAAGGTTATTTTATGTTTCCTGCTGTCAGATTTGAGCGACAGCCTACATATGTGGCTCCTAATGAGGAAAGGCATTTATAGAACACGAGGGACAAGACTGAGCCAGAGAGCTAAACCTTAAAATAAAACATGGTATTCTCGGAGAGAGTGAAACCTCCTGCTAAATCAACCCCATCTTTCCTGCTTATTTTTCCCCCTCATGTTTTAATTGCAGACTGTCTCTCCTGCATCGTATGCCCAGTCTTTAACATTTTCTAAATGTTTAATTAACCTATGAATGAGCCAGTACATAGCAACATTTGAAGTGGTAACATTTTACCAATAGGATGCTGCATATTTAATCATATTGGAAAGCCATCACTGCCTTATCTATTCATTTGTCTATTTAGGTAGCCTCATTTAATAACAAATCCATGATATGTTAACTTTATATGGCTAACAGCTATACCTCTTTTTTTTTGTTGTACTGTTGTGACAGACACAATAACATTATTTTACAATTTAATATTGATTTTTAATTAATTTACTCTATTTTTATATATGGATCCTAAGATTATAGGGACTGAGTGTTCAAGCACATTTTTTTGCAGGGTGAATATGCTTCGCCTTCTGTTTTCTAGCTGAAGGATGGTCTTAAAAACAACACCCTGCTGCTACAATTAAACATCTGCATGAATGAATCTGATTTGGAGAGGTAAAAAAACAAAGCAGGCTGAGTTAGCCTTTCTCAATGATTGCATCGATACAGACCAAATGTAAAAATAGCATCATGTACATTGAATTTGAAGGTAAACAATCATTTGCATCTTGCTAGTGTCATAAAGGTTTGTGGCACAGTGTCAGTGTAAAGAATCATGAAAAAACGTTTATTAAAAATACCTTGACTTTCCTAGAAGTTGATGGGTGCGATGAAGATGGTAATAAGGATGATGATGAGAGGACAAAGATGGACCCAATGACAACAAACACATCTTGTCTGATGATGATGGACATCTGAAGCGAGTCTGGGTTGGCACAAATATTTGAGTCAATACTTTTAGCCTCTAATAAAAGCAAAAAAAAGCCCATGGAAAGAAATGCAGTCAGAATTTCTACATAGCACAATTCTCCACTCACCTTCCAACCAGCAGAAACTCTCCCACAAGGCGTTGTCGTCTCATGGCCATCAGTATGCCTCGGACCGTCATGCCCTCGCAGAAGCAGGCCACAACCCTGGCTTTGGGCAGGTGGACTCGAAGCTTCTGCAATAGCTTATCAAAGCTCTGTTCTCCTGCGTTGCTGTATATCTTATCAGAGTGGGCGATACAGATCCCCTCTTTTGCTGCCATGTCTTTAAATGCTTCCATACCACTCTCACCATAATTACCTAAGGAGGGGAATACATGAATGAAATGGTCTTCATATACACACAATTCTGCACAAAACCTGGTGTTTGTTACCTAATTAAAGCCAACAAACCACCAGGATTCTTTAAGAAATCAGCAGCTTGCTTTTTTTATGATATTGTTTTGCACCATCAAATACACTGGTGTAATGCCAACACAACACTGGAGAATCTAGTAAATTTGTCCCCATTTTGGCAACTGTCAGGGGTTACATTTCCCTGTTTTTGCTGGAAAGGAGGTCACCTACTTTGCTGTTGCTTAGCAAGTGTACTCTCACTCTGGGCATGACACTGTTTGAGGCATCCTTTTCATTACTATGTGTGAGTTTTACTCCCCTATGTGGCATGCCTCCTTGACTCCTCCTTAACATCTGTCGTTTTTTAAAACTGTATTTTCACCTCGATTCAACTCTCTGTTAATGTAGCTGATGATGTTGCCATTTCTGTTTTGAAATATTTTCTTCTTTGATATTTCTTTTCTCCCTTTCTAACTCTCCAAGAAGCCTTTTTAACCTATGAAACCAACATTGTAAATATAGTTTGTGGTCTGCATGTATAGGCAACATGTAATGTAATGTAATGTAAGCTGAGCAGTACAGTGTTTGATAACCACAACCATAACCATAACCTCTGGGGTTACAGTAAATATGGCATATTTGCGGCACAGTACTTCAGGGTTTTGTGCTTTATAGTCACTGCAAATGACCATTTTTAAGCATTATTGTGTGTCTTGTAGGTGTTAATGTGGGAAAGGTAATATAATTTACTGGGACATACTCATGTCATTAGTTTATGCAAATGTCATGCAGAGTAACAAGCAAGGTGCATCTGCATTTGACAGATAGGGCATTATAATTGTGGTGTTGGACTAACAAGGATGTGCAATTTATTTCTAACCATTTATAGGGATTAGAAATCCCAACATAGAGTCTGGCATCAAATTTTTACCTTCATGTAATTTTGCACAGAATATTTGTTCTGTTTGGTTGTCTTGGCAAACATGTACAAGGCTGTCTAGGTAATGTCACATAGATAAAGAAAGGATAAGTGTGTGTTTAATTACATACATAGAATAACAAATATGCATTCATCTTGACAACATGCCACTGCTTGCTGGACTCTAGCAAGATAGTCTGCAACATAAACGTTAAAACATAGGGCTTTTCTTACAATAAGAGCTATCCATGGCATGAGGTTTTATCCTGGAAGAGAACATTTGGCATGCAAAAGACCTTTTTTTCAAATCCTCCTCTACAACAGTTTGGTATTTATATGGAATAAACTGGAACGATCCAGTCAGGATTTAGCACGTATTCCTATCAAGAGGGATTTATTTCATAAACATATGGCCTGGAGCCACTAAGAGGTTAAAAAAGAAGCACTAAATTGAAGGAACAGTATGGAATAATTTTTGATATTTTTGGTATTTGATATTGAGAATGATGCCAATACGATGCATTTTATTTCTGAATAGGTGGGATTAGTGATTCAGGGGCTGGATCTTTTGAAGTCGTGATAACCATGTGTGTTGATATGGCCTAGATGTCTACAGCAGGGGGGTGGCGGTTGCTCTGAGGTAAGAGTTGGCGATCAGACTTATAGCTGTATAACAAAATATCATAGATTCACATAGAAATGACTAGAAATGGAGATAGCAACGTTTGTATTGTAGCCATCCTTCTCACTGTCCTTTAAGGACAACACTAAAGATGCAACTTTTTATGCCTGTTTTTATACCATCTGTTTTTTTAGGGAAAATATGTTAATTGTTTCCTAAAATGATGGGTGATTTCTCAAAGCAGCTACACTTTTCACTGAATCAAAAAGTAACGTATAGTTAGAAGAATACAAATCTGAGAATGAGCAACTGCTGTGAGAATGTGGTCAGTGGCTAAAGCATGACTGAAATCAGTGGACAGAGCACAGTGATACCCAGAGAGTTCAGAGCCCATGGCAGATGTTCCCTCGGAAGCTTTGCCAATGATGAACAGGATTACAGAGAATATATAATCAGAGCTAATTTCATATGAATTTCATATTCATGCCATAGATATAATGGCCTCCACTGTACAGTAGTGACTTTAGGCATGGTATGTGTGTGTGTGTTTAGGTATGTGCATCTGTGTAAAGACTCCAGTGCGCTTGCTGTAGGAGGCTCAAAATGATGCATGAGATTTGGCTGAGCTTCCTTTACTGTATGTTGATGGTAGGTCAGAATGTCAGTAAGTAAAAGTATAATGCTTCTCATCTGCCCCTGCAGACAGAAAACTGAATTGAGTCAGGCACTGCCCACAATACTGCAGATAGATGGGTTTCTCCATTTCTGACCCAATGTACAAAAAGAAGAGTGAATATTATATGTTTAAAGGGACTGTTTGTAAGAATCGGAATTTGGTTGTAACAGTGACACCTGTGGCCGTTAAGTCAACAAAAGTCAGTGTGCTGTTGCTCGCGCTCGCCCGTGTGCACGTGCTACCTGATTGTGAGCGAGCATCCGTCGAAACAGTGAGGCGACACACATCAACTAAAACCACAATATCACTCTATATTTCACCTGCTTGGCAGCAGTAATGTTAGCTGACCAGACGAAGGTCTCTCCATGATTCAATGCTGATCCTAGTGTTGGCTTTTCCTGCTTCAGCCTCCCGACCGAGGCCGGAGGGAACAGGGGAGACACCGGCACCTGGTCGGAGACGATAATGTAACTCACTCACTGATCTATTCACAGAGCAGCAGGAAACGACACGAAAAACCTCTGTTGGTCTGGAGGAGTTGCAGCACTTATTTCTGCACAAACGTCCACTGTACATTCACTAGACATTCTTAGAGCTAAACTAACTCTTCTGCAGTGTGTAGTGTGCATGCATGCACGTGAGGTGGAGCGAGCTGTGAGTGAAGGCAGGCAGGCAGAGGAGCAGAGTACAGCAGGGACTCCGGCCCTGGAGACCAAAGCTACGGTCTCCCCCGCGTCCTCCGACCGCGGCCAACACTGTTTTGCAAGACGGGCTTCACTAGATATAACTGCGTTTTTGGTGCTTCCGTGTAGTTTGTTTTGGAGTCGGAGTCTGAACACCGTAGCAACACGAGAGCGCGTATGGGACACCGTTTATACGAGTAAGAAGTTACAAACAGTTCCTTTAACATATAAAAGACCACAAAATATTGTATAAATGCAACTGAAAGACTGGCAACTCAGTGTAAAAGTCATAAATGTTGCTTAATCCATGTGTAAATAATGATGTGTGTGTGTGTGTGTGTGAGAGAGAGAGAGAGAGAGAGAGAGATGAAAGGACAAATATGAGAATGACAAATGTAAAGCAGTAACACATGCACACACAGTCTTACCCTCTGTGTGTATTGCAGACACATAGCTCCAGTTGTATTTCTTGACAATGTCCACCATGGCTTTAGCCTGTTGCATATCTGATGGCACCACCCTCATGAAATATTTATACAGGCTCTGTCGGAAGGAATTTACATATTCACAAGTCTGGCAGTAGACATGACAACCTGTCTACTGTACCAGTTACACATGCATCCATAATGACCCCTCTTATGAACCTCATTCCATGTCAACATTGTACATTGACTTCCAGATTAGCTTTATGTTACACAGGCAGGATTGATACAAAGCTCAGTCTGGTGCAACACATTTAATTTCTGTTGTAAATATGAAAATACAGTTGAAATAAAAAAAATGTTCTCTATCGCGTGGACACTTGAACTCACTCATCACGTACTGATGGCTTCTTCTGCTCTGCTGGTGTTAGCTACTTTCCACTTACTACCATAACTTATATTTAATAATAATACAAATTGAAACACCATTGACAATTCATACAAAATGACATAAACACACATTACTGTCTATACTCATCTGAATTCTGTTTTGACAGGTTTTCCCTCCTGGTTATCCAAGATAAGTGCTCAAAAAAATGTCTCTTTCACAGGGATCACAGGTAAGCAACAGGTAAGCAACAGGTAAGTAACGGTTTAGCTGCAGAATTACTCTCCTTTCAGGTATAAACAGGTAAGCAGCAACCTCAATTTACATGAAAACACATGTATTAATTGCTCTAGTATGTATAATAGTATGGACTTCTCTTTTTTAATTAACCTTACCACTTTTAAACCTCTATGAATTATGCAATATGAACTAACTTCATCTTGTCTATAGTAAAAGTACTACTCACAGTAATGACAATACAAAAAAACATCAACTGTGATCTCTTATTTTGAAACGCCCCTTTATGCCAATGACGTAATATTAGCATACTAGCAGGCATTAGCATTAGCATACCGATGCATTTAGCTAGGTAGCTAATAACCATTAACTTTCTAGCCTTCTTGACATTGGCACACCGCTAAACTTCGTTGCTATAAACATTACGTTACATTCCCTCAATTCAGCCATACTTCACACCGTTTATTACCAAGCATATAACGCTGTTGATACATTAAACTGACTTTAGCTCACACGAAAAGGTAACATCTCCAGACTGTTTTAGTTTAGCTAACATTAGCGCTCTCCGTCGTGTCACTCATCGCATATTAACGGCTTCTTCTACGCTACTGGCGTTGGCCACCTTAGCCACTAGTGCTTTATTATAATGCAATAGAGCGAGAGCGCCCCCTGCTGACAATGCTGTGTTTAGCAGGAATAAAATCCCACATCCCAGTAAAAATTATGTGTTTAGCGGGGAATAATATTATTATTTTACCAATATGGTTTATATGATAATTTTGCTTTTCGTTTTACTTTTTTATTTAGTATGTTTATTCATTTATGGTTTAATTTTATTCTTTATTTGTTTTGAAAAATAGTTTTTCTGGGTTGGGCGACATGTCTGTATTTGATATATCACACTGAATG
Organism: Sebastiscus tertius; assembly: GCA_916701665.1. Taxonomy (NCBI): domain Eukaryota; kingdom Metazoa; phylum Chordata; class Actinopteri; order Perciformes; family Sebastidae; genus Sebastiscus; species Sebastiscus tertius. The sequence continues at coordinate 4,537 of CAKAOH010037452.1, read as the reverse complement.
GATTGCAAAGTTATGTTGTTGATGAAAAAGGAAATACAATAATAATTTATATAAAAATAATAACAATGATAATCACACATCCTAGTAAAATACCTACAAAAAGAATAATATACAAGTGTAATTACATTATGTTGTTGAGACCTTAGCTTTTCACTGAATTAAAAACTACTGTAGTATTTTAGATTCTTTAATATATTCTATACCTGGCCTCCAATCACCAGCTTTTTACTAGTTTTATTATAAATCAAATCGTCCTTGAGATAGGCAATTAATTAATTTTAGTTCTTGTCATAGTGGCCGTATTTTTGTTGTAAAATCTACACTGAACAAGTAAAAAGTAGACATAAAGTCTCAAGTTTCATCAAACCCCAAACCAGTAGCTGCATAATTTGGTGAATATGTTTTTGCGACCTTGAAAATCAGTGTGAAGGTTTGAAGTTTTGGCAAGAATCAAACAAACTTATCTGCACACTGTATTAAAAGCTTTTGAAGTTTTCTCAAACTCTGATGTTATTGTTCTTGTCTTACCTTGTCACTGAGATCCATGCTGGTGGCTGAGTAAGCTATCTGTGGGATGTTGAAGAGCTGGAGGAGATTTTGCACCTGGATAGCCACAGAGCTGGATCCTGGTCCGATCAGTCCCACGATGGGCTTCTTCCCCTGCACCAACAGGCTCCCTGCCTCGGCGGTGCACCTGCCCTGGCTCTCCTCCTCTTCGTTGAACACTAGTGTGTCCCGAATGAACTCAATGCTCTGCTCCAGCGCCACCGCAGAGTGCCAGCACGAGTCCCTGGTGGGGAAAGATTGAGTTCTCAATGTTGTTTGGGCAAGCAGGATGGGAAAAAAGAAGATTGCTTGGAGGAGCCAATTGGATGCTTTTTAAGAACATAGTCTGCGCCTCATGCTTTTGGAAAAAAAAATGACTAAATCAATTTTTAGAGCAGAGAAAAATATGCAATCCAAAGTTCAGCCAAAGCTAATATAAGCTTTCAGAAGTCTGAGTCAGTCAAATCAATCTTCCAAAATCTTTTTAGTACAAATTTTTTTTGTTCCCCTGGAAAGTGTTGTCTTGCTGAGCTTCGGCAGAGATCGTAACCTACATGTAGGTTTGCTGCTGGGGCACAACACCAGCCTCATATTGGCTTCAGCTGAACTTTAAAATGATTGTTGTGCTGTGGATGCTGTCTCTCATTTCTTTACAGTGTAGTTGCACTTGGAAGGGATCACTTCACAACCCTTATGGAGAGGAGGAATGACTGCGGCAACCAACTCCTTCAACATACATATGGCGTTTGAGTACTGTAGTAGTTTCAACTTGGAAAAAACTGAACCTATCCTTTTATTTTGAAGGCAATATCTCCAGTCACCCTTTGTCAGTAGGTCAGTTTGCCCTGTTGGTGTGACCTGTGGGTTTTAAAACCTGAAATTCTAAATGAACTGCAGGTTACTGTAAGTGGATGCTTGCCTCTGTCTGGTTTGCTTCATTGCCTACACTCTTAACTTAACTGTCAATCTTCTCTTATGACCTAATTCCTCCCGCCACTGTTCACCTGTCTGTCTGTAGCCAGCCATCTTCAGTTAGCTACAGTCTCCCTGGAAGTCTGCCTGCTCCTTCAAGCTTAACACTTTACAGTAGTTCAAATTTAAGACCTTTCTTTGTCCCAGAGGGGCAATTGGTTTTGCCGCAGTAGCAATAACAATAACAATAACGACAACAACACAGGGCTAGACAAGACAAAAAAACACATAACCACATAAATACAGGACTAAAATTAGATGACATTAGTGAAAAAAAAAAAGAAAATCAGTACATGAAAATCATTGCCACAAATAAATAAATAAATATTAACTTTAGTCAAATTTTGCTTTGATTAACTTATTATTGTTGGATTTGAAGACAGAATACAGATGTGTCAGCAAACACAATTTTTTTTTTTACTTTCTAGATAGCAGTAAAACCTTTTGTCTTTTTTGAATGAAAGTATACAGCAATTAATATAACAGCCCTTGCCTGAGTGCATTGTTCTCAACATTATGTGTTGTAAAAAGCAGAGTCCCAAAAAAACGTTGCTTCATTTGTGACAATTATCCAGTAACCAACTAGGATGATACCCAACATCTCTGCTAAATTCAGGCAGTTGTTCTGGTTGTTTGTGAGTCTGCTGGCTGATTTGACCCCTGACCCCTGACTGGCTGGTCAATGATGTAGTGGAGGGTATACGCAGGTACACAGGGTATACCCACCACTTCTTCTGGCGGTTTACAGTTTACCTATCAGCCAAAAAGCCATTGGAATATATAAGAGAGTATACCCACTTCCTCCTCGGTATTGTACTACCCATCTACCTAGTAGTACGCCCACCTTATCAACGACCACTGCACCACTGCATATGGTATTTTAAATGAACAACCGTTTTAAACCATACATCTGGGTATAATCCCACCCTGAGTCTGATATATTGTATTTTTAAATTGTCAAATTTGAGAAGATTGCTATCTTACACCTGCTTTCTGTACAAGATGTACTTTCTGGTATCTCCCTGAGACGAATAGATTAGTTTAGCCCTTCTTTTGTATCAAAATTCTTCACTGGGTCAACACAAGGTCCACACATAATTCAACAGTAAAGGCAAAATAGGAAGTTTTTCTGAATGGTTTTCTGACCTGATCTCGCAGCCCAGGGTGATATTGGGGAGGATGGCGGGGTCTGCGTTGATTCGATCCAGAGTGTGCATCATGGCCTCCACTCTCTGGATCCCATACTGCTCACGCACTGCGCCACACTTTCGCTCGTGGACCTGAGCAAAGTGTAACATTACTAACAATTTATCGCATATACACATGAGCACATGAACCCACACACACACACACAATATGTACCTTGTCTGCAGGTGGTTGATGGTGGACGGAGAACAGAGCTCCTATGATGATGTCACCAGGGATGTGTGTCAGTACCCTTCTCTCAGTGTTCTGGGCGTTGACCCCAACCTGGTGTGTCAGGCCCAGCCAGCCCAGATCAGATCCCAGTAACACGCTCACTGCCAGCAGCCTCACATATAAGCCTAATCTATGTCCCATCCTTACACCTCCTGCCATCCTCTGTTCTCTTAGAGCTTAGCTTCTGATGAATGTGCTGTCTTTGGCATTGTGCTCATAGTGCCTGGGGTGAGGGTTAGATTCCTGAAGAGAGAAAGATAAGAGTGTGTAAAGCAAGTGTTTTGTATAACAGACAATACACTTGTTATTCTATGACTCACTCAGTCGAGTCAGCACATGTATTTTAAGTACATGTGGAACAAAGAAAAGTAGGTTTGGCTATTTATTTTCAAATCAGTTGATTTCAATCTTCCATCTAAAATGACATCAAGTTGCTGTCCTTGGTGCTGAAAATGATGTTGCTCATCATACAGCCTTAAAAAAAAATAAATGACATCTTCTAGAAGAATGAACAACTCAATTCATTATTATGCGCAATGCATATACCCAAACTACACAGACAACTTCAGCCTACCTGTTTTGTGCCAGCAGCCCCCTCGCAGATGCCATTCCCTTTGAGAGCGTTTCCATCACAGAAGAAGAAGAAGAAGAAGAAGAAGGAGAGCAATGAGAAAAACGCGCTGCAGGTTTCTGCTCCAGCTCAGTCTGGCGCCTGGTTACAGCAAACTGCAAATAGCAGCAGATAATATAGCCCGTTATTGGAACATGTTTGACTTACTGACGCACCCGGCGGGGGGGGGGGGGGGGGGGGGGGGGGGGGGGGGGGGGGGGGGGGGGGGGGGGGGGGGGGGGGGGGGCTGGGGGGGGGGGGGGGGGGGGGGGGGGGGGGGGGGGGGGGGGGGGGGGGGGGGGGGGGGGGGGGGGGTGGGGGGGGGG
>CAKAOH010037451.1:0-89077 GCA_916701665.1 Sebastiscus tertius | reverse complement strand
GAGAGAGAGGAGAGAAAGCCAGGAATCATTTCAGACAGGAATGGCCTGATGGGACAACACAGCATGAGGTCTTGGCCAAGGGAAACACACAGCGAGCCAGCCAGTGAACACATGTCCTCTATTTTCCAATGCAGTGACAAGTTTACTCCGTTACCACTCTGCCCACTTTCCTACTGCAATTGTCTGAGCGGATTAACTGGACATTTGGGGCACACGCTTGTAGAACAACTGCCTCGAATTCAACAAATGGAAAGTGCTGTCATGTAAATAAAACGGTAACGAGTGCAGGATTATTAGCCCCACAGAGGGTCCAGAAAACTGCAGCCGATTAGACTGTTGGTAGGCTATTAAATAAGCGTTGTTGGTCACTTAAAGCACCGATGTGGGTCAACGGGGTCCTACTACACCCAATAGTAGGTTTCAGTGACCTCTAGTGACTGTAGTAATTATGACAGGAGCAGAAGCGGAAGCCAGGCGCTGTAGTATAGACAGCGTGAAACTCCAAATAGGGTGGAGGATGGGGGCAATAGATGGGACACAAACCACAGGGTTTTCACCAGGAGACTGGGATTTGCATCCTCTGCGAAACCAACAACGTGTATTTGTCTCTGTGTTCACAAGTGTTTCATTTCACTTTCACTTTTGAAACATAGTTATTTAAAGCCAAAACACAATTTTGAGAGAGAGAGAGAGAGAGAGAGGGGCAGAGGCTTAAAGTTAGTATTATTCTTGTCGACAGGTTTGCTAGGCTTAAATTATAAATTGAGACTGAGATCGATCCGCCAGTCAAATAATAAAAGTATAATTAACTAATTGAAAGTTAGGGCAAAAAGATGGGTTTTGAGTTTGGATGTAAAGGCCTCCACAGAATCAGACTGTCTGATGTCCATAGGGAGGTTATTCCAGAGGAAGGGGGCTCAATAAGAAAAGGCCCTTTGGCCTGCTGACTTCTTTTTCACTCTGGGTACAGAGGAGCCCTGTATTCTGAGAGCGGAGAGTCCTGATTGGAATATACGGTTTAAAGATCCCATATTATAAAAAAGTGAGATTTTCATGTTTTTTTATTATAAAGCAGGCTTAAGTCCTATATAAATACTGTGAAAGTATCAAAACGCTCAATCCACAGGGAAATACACACAGCCCATATTCAGAAACTCTGCATTTGAAACAAGCCGTCAGGATTTCTGCCCTTTCGTGATGTCACGAATATACAATATTTAGACCCTTTACACAATTTTAAACGTAAACATTCTAAATGTGTCTCAGTTTATTTCCTGGTTGTAGTGTAAGTGAATGTCATCAGCTGACAGGAAGTACACATGGACCCAAGCTGTTGCCTAACAACGCAATTCTGTTGCAATTCCATCAAAATGCGCTAAAACGGAGTGTTTGAAACAGAGGGTAAATGCAGGCATATTCAGGCTGACAGTATGAGGAAATTACGTTTTTTTTTAACATAACAGCATGTAAACATGTTCTAGTAGAAACACCAAATACAAGTATGAACCTAAAAATTAGCACGATATGGGACCTTTAAGTAGTACGGTAGTTCCAAAAATAAGAAGGAGCATGCCCATTTACAATTTTATAGGTCATCAGAAGAACCTTAAAGTCTGATCTGACAAGGATCGTGAGCCAGTGCAATGAAGCTAAAACTGGTGTAATATGGTCACATTTTCTAGTTTTAGTTAAAATTCTTGCTGCAGCGTTATGAACAGATACAGGTTCAGAGCTGTGCATGAAAGCCATGCGAGTTGCATGTTTTAGTTTGACTCTATATAGTGAACAAATTCATTGATTATTCAAAGCTTATACAAAGCAATTTAGGTGAACAGCAGCCTGCAGATCCCCGTGCAGAACACGGGCCTTACATTTCTGCACAACTATATCATGGCACAATTTGTTGAGTTGTGTTATTCTAAATGTCTCTCGCAATTCAGTCCGTACTGGCAAAAATGTTGTGAGCTTGGCCAAAACACACACAGACTAAATGGCTCCATACAGTTAAAGCGACTCACATTGGTTGGGCCCCACTGACTTCAGGCTTTTCTGAGACTTATTTTAGTTTATGTGTTCAACGTTTGGCAGGAGAGAAATATTTAGATTCCTTTGCCTACATGTTGAAGAGTTGAAGAGTTTATTGAAATGACCACTGGATTCATAGCAGATGATGTTGCTTTAATTTTGACGTGATTCCAGCTTCTGATGGTTCAACAATGAACACTGTTTTTTGAGGAATCGAGATGATTAGGACGTTTTCGGCAAATAAAGAAACATGTAATGTGTTAAAGGTATGCAACAATTTAGATGTATTAATCACTTTGTATTGCCATTGTGTGAACAGATTGTAATGTAACTTAAAAACTGAGACCTTCCCTGATTTTCTCAGTTGCCTATAACAGACTGTGGATTGATTGCTTTGTAAAGGACTGTGGGCCATTATGCTTCGTAACGTTAGCTGATGAAGTAATTTGCAAAGGGCAAACTAGTTAGTATCATGGAGATTTGACATTACAGATAGTAACGTTGATACATGATTGTAATGTAATGTCACGTCACTGTTTTGGCCGATTGCCCAGGATCGCTCGCGCCTACAGAGTGCGAGCACGAGCAACAGGATGCTGACTGCAGTTCACTTAACAGCCACCGGTGTCATCAATAACAAGGACTTTCTAAGAGTTACATATAGTACCTTTAAAAATGTAAAAATCTTTTTGTCATCATAGGCAAATTTACCCTTTAAATGTATTTTAGTTACATGTAAAGTGATTCCCTTGCCCTCGGACACAACCAAAAATCTTTTTTTATAATGGTCAATTCACTCTTTGTGCCAAATCAGGACTTCCAAATGTGCATGAACTTCTTTGTACTGTATCCATCTTGAATTATCCAGTTTCCATCGTTTGTGTAAAAGAAGTTGACACAGTCTTACGGTAAGTGTGACTCACAGTAACTTTGAATCAACTTTTAATATCCTGTTTCAGCATGTTGAATATAAAACTGCACTGTACCTTTGTCTTCGTTGTGTAGGAAAAATATAATCTTCTGAAGTCAATGTGGTGACTGAATAATAAAGGAATTTAATGCTACACATAGATTTTCAACACCCTGATAAGGTGACCTTAGAGTGGGAGGTGAAGGGCAAACAGCACACATTAACTAGCTGTTGAATAGCAGCTAAAGAGCTACATATTTCCAACATATTTTAGAGCTAAAAGACAGTGAATATTGGACATATATTCTTTAGGTGGACACAGATATGACTCCATATTAATGATAATGTTGCTCCATAAATTGTCAATTTGTCAGTTCGCCATACCTATTCACACATATAACTTCCAGTAAAAGGTGTTGATATGTCAATGTTGTTTCCACAACTTGCCCCCAGTTGCAGGTTTAAACTTGCACACATCGGATTTTGTATTTAACATGTTACTGGATTTATTTTGCACAAACTTCTATACAATAACAAAAGGACAATGGCTTCATTAGAGACATTTTAAAGAATAATCCCATATAAGAAAAACTAAAACTATTAAAAAAACCAAAGAAGATTTAATTAAAACATAATTCCTAGAAAATGTTTCAATGACCAAAAACAAATAAATCTGCATATCAATTAAAATGATGAAAAAGACTTGACTAAAAACACACAGTGGCTCTACTTTTTCAATCCAACAAGCAGTCTAAATTTTACCATCACTCAGGCAACGCAGAGGTAATGAGTGTTTGCGGGTTGAAGGTTATATAAGGGGAACTCACGATAAACCTGGTAGGAACTTCAATGCTTGTCAAACATCCAAGCAGCTGGAGATTTTAGTGTTTCCTCCGTCTGTCTGCTCAGACATGTAGGTCAGATCTTGTTGTGTGAGACTGATCTACAGCTGCCTGCGGCTGCTGGAAGCCCGGCTTCTCCTCCCACCCAAACTTCATAAATTGGCTCTGTGAATTCACTGCTTCGACCCCCTATAGCCATAAAATGGTTGCTTTCATGTCTTTTCCAAAAATACTGCTGACCTGCAGATTTACTGCTCTGTGATGGGGATCAGATTGAGAATGTATGGAGGTTTAGACAGTATTGTATTGAAACACACACGGTGGTATCATGTTATTATGGTATCTGGTTACCAAATATGACACATTCATTTAGAGGGGAAAATAGCTGTAACTGTTAGAAGCAGGAAAAATGTTATACAAGTCTGTATTTAAGAAGAGATTTTCTTTTTGAAATAAAGAGAAAAATCCTATATTTAATCCTACTATATGCCCTAGGCTGTTTTATGTAAATGTTAACCTAATACCCCTAATCAAAGCAAGATGAAATCACACTATAAATGCCCTGAGAGTTAATGTGAGTAAAAGCGCAGCCAATCATGGAACCAGAGCCAAGTTTTACGTGACCATAAATTAATTTTGTTTTATGGTTTGCTACTATTTTTTATTTCCCTGGTTGATGCCGACGTGGAAGCCAAATTATTGCCTGTGTATGTTAAATGTGTTTGGCATTGCTCTCTAACTCCTTTAATCACGATAATGAATACTCCCTCAGAGAAAAGTGTTAAAATGATGGGATGACACTCATGCATGAACGCCTCCCTATGGCCTGTCCTCACACGCACATGAAACCCACTGCCAATCATTGATTGTCTGCTACTCTGTATGGAAAGAGTGCTTCGATATTTGGAAATTGAGCGATTTTACTGGCGTAAACAATTACCTTCAATCACTTGTGGGAAAGAAACACAGAAACTAGAGAATGGAAAGAGCTTTCAGGGAGATCTCCTGGATTATGATTGAATTTCAAGGATAAATGAGCCGATTATAGCTTAACCTTTGACCCCAGTGTAACATGTAAGGGTTACATATAGTTTGAGTGGCCTCAAAATGTCACTCTTGTTAATATGCTTTTGTTCAGGCATTGACATCTTCCTGAGATGATGATGATAAAGACAATGTTGGCTTCATAAGTGCAAACTCAAAAATTGGTCCAGCATAGTAAAATGCATTTCTATACAGAACTGCAACTCCAGTCTGATCAAAAAAATCATAACTAATACATTTATTTATTTATCTAATATTTATTATTTTAGTGTGGTAAAGGTTTGGCATCAGCATTGTGTACGTTCTGTTTTACTTAATCATGTTTGAGAGGCTGCACATTTACTCTCCAGTCAATTTATAGAATAAGGGTTTCCATTCCAAACATACAGTGAGTTCACAGAAAATAGGACAAAACATAAGTAACAATAGTTTAAGAATACGGTCTCAATTAACAATGTTGAGGTCTGTTGAGGACACGTTAGCTGATCTGTGAAACCTCGATGCACTCACTGAGCTACATTTTCTCAATAGCCTCTAACTTTTGTCAATTTGTTTTTGTCATTTTCTTTTCAAAAAACAGAGATTCAATTTTCTCCATTGTTGAAGGAATAATGGTCAATATCAAGAGATAAAGACTAGGGATGCACTGATTCATGGTTTTTGTCTATCCATCCTAGGAGAGGGATCCTCCTCTGTTGCTCTTTTTGAGGTTTCTTCCATTGTTTCCTTGTCCAGATGTTTCCTCATCTGATGACCGGGTCGTACTGTAAAGGATAAAGGGTGTCATATCCTGTACAGACTGTAAAGATTGATTGTTGATATTGGGCTACAAAAATAAAATTGACTTGATTTCCCAGTACCTGAACTCTAGTTATGATACAAAGCTTTTTCCCACAACTTTAAAATCTGTAAACCGCACTGACATTGGCGCGTGACAGAGTGACTGTAACTCATAGTGGAAACACTGCAGTTTATTATGACCGGATAAAGAGAGAATAAAAGCAGTGAACATATGAATGGACTGAGGCGATGGGAACAAGATGACAAGAGGAATGACTTATGGTTCCCTCCCTTAAAAAGCCTGTGAGTAATAGTATCTCCGCTGGCCTACTCTGGACTGGCCTGGTTCGCATGTGTTGCTCCCTGGTCTTTGCATAACCTTGTACAGTGAGATCCAGTGACAAGAGGAAGTGGTGTGACAGCAGAGATGCAAAAACCCAATGCACCCTGGACGAACGAGAACGATAAATACATCCAAAGCATCTTCTAATTGAAATTGATGCGTTGGCGCTGTTTGTTGCGTGAGCTTGGGTTTTGCGGTGCTCCACTAATCCCCCCAAAGGAGAAATTTGTCTTCTTTGGTTGCTCCCTCCACAGAGATCAGGGCCAGACACAGAACAGTGCTAGGAAGAGACACTTTATTGTTTAAGGACAGTTTGGCAGCGTGGATGATTTCTGTCACATTGACTGTAGGTTTGGCAAAGTAACACCGCTGAGCTGGATAAATCCTTGGTTGCAAAAAGTGCTGCTGAGCTAAACACAGCACTGGTTGATCGGCTCTGCATTTCAATTGGGAGCAGAAATTCAGGGATAGGAATTATTATTATGTGATAATAATTTGGCGAGAAAACCATTATTGACTGGAATACAGTGATGTGTTTAATTTCCCCCAGAGCTCTGGTGTTGCACTTCACAACATTACAATGAGCTGAAGTCAGGGCTTTTCTAATCGCTATACGCACTCTGCTTCTTCTCAGTTTGACTCTTAATTGTTTCTCATCTGGTTTATGTTGGTTTACAGTTTGCAACAAAAAAAAAAGGCCCACCGCAAAGTGCAGTCAGTAAGACACCCCATGTGGTGCTTGATGTTGCTGTTGTGGGGTGTAAAAATGAATTATGAGTAATTATGATACTGCTGATGGAGCTGTTGATTGACATTCAAATAATTAGAAGCAGCTTTGATTTGAGAAATAGATCGTACACATCATCCATCCAAGTATGTGTAACGCATACATACTTGGATGGGGTACGTCCCTAGTGTCTCCGGAGATGATAGAAATCCTCAGGTCCCCATCGCAGTCTTTCACTTTTTGCACTTTGTCATTTGAACTCAGTGACACTCCATTAGCATTCCATCTCTGTCATTCGAACTCAGTGACACTCCATTAGCATTCCACCTCTTTCTCTCTCTGACTGTTGCCAAACATAACTCTACTCAGGTGTGTGTTTGAGAGGGAGGCTGGCTCAGACATGATTGTAACCTGCAGGCGTGTGTGTGTGTTTAGTTTTATGACAGCGAGCTAATCTCTCTGTTTTATGTTTCTTTTTAATATGCACTTAATTGTGTCAATTAGTACATATCGTTGATACATTTCCTTTCCTTTCTGTTGTTTAAACATTTTTATAAATTTGTATCTTTCACCTAGAGATAACACAGTGCAACACAAAACAAGACAAAAAAAAAGAAAACCAAAAAAAAAAGAAATATATAAAAAAAAGAAAAAATTGGGAGTAGCTTTGGTTGGCTGCACAGGGTGCTTATACTATTATTTGTTCCATTACAAGTTTCATAACAGCGATGCCATTTTGATTAAAGGAGAAAAGGGCACATAGAGTTCTCCAGGGATGATGTTATTTTGTAGGCCAACCAGGAAGTTAGCATCACCCTGGGTTCCATTGACAAAAAGCCAATGGGATTTTTCCATTGGCTTTCCACAAATGAACCTCCACTTTTACGATTTTTGAAGTGTGAATGCAATCACCAGAAGTAAAAAGCTAATGTTGTATAAACAAACTACACCAAGGTCACATGAGGGCGAGCATACACAACGAGCCTGTAGAGGTGGGCAAGTCGGCGTGATGATGTTTAGTTGTCTCATTTAGCCACTTGTTAGCGACCGCCTTTTTAAAGAAACATAAAGGTTTCGAAATTCATGATTGGGATATTTACTGACGTATTTTATATCGTAGAACAAAACATTAAAATCCCTAAAGTTTGTGTTTACCACAGACCTTAATTCAGGCAATCTAACTAAAAACCCATTCAAAAAACCCATTGACTTCCAGAAGAGGGAACCGGAAATGCTAATATGCTAACTCATTTCCCTTGTTTTAGGACTCATTCCTGCAGAATGTGAAAAGTTCAGCTCTAAGCAAAAAAAAAAAAAAAAAAAATCAAGAAAGCAATACACGTAGTAAGCTGATCAATTAAGCAAAAACAGAAGAGTTGCTGTGTTGTGCGTGTTAGCGTGTGTGTGTCTCACATCTGTTTACTCTGTGTGTGGTGCAGCTCACTACATCAAACAGTGAAAACATGCTGCGGTAATGAGAACGCTCTGTTTGCACAATAAATAAACCCTTGAACCCCCTCATATATACTTTACCTCCGCTGTCACATGACCTCACTGGCCAAAAATGTCATTGCACTACCTGCAACAAAGCCCAGTGTGACATGGATGGAGTAGGATTTCTGGCGTGTGCATATTTGCTCGTAAAGCTCATAAATGTGGTGTCATTTTTATAGTTGGGTGGTCAGAGCCAGTATGATGTCAGAGCTCAAACAGGGATGATTTCACTTTAATTGTACTGGTTAAAGGTTATTAGGTGAGGATGGATGTCCTGAATGAACTGTGGTTTACCAATATGTCATTTTGAAATGGGACATCAAGTTTCAACAGGGATTAATAACAAAAAATAACTTCAGTTCACCCAATGTACCCCTAATGGTGATTACCCACACTCATAGTTTGAAAATTCAACATCAAAGTTTCTTTCCACAAACAATGTCCTGGTTATCTTGGATAAACATCAGACATCGCTGTCAGCAGTGGTAGCAAGTCGTTCCAATGAAAACTGTCTACAGCCATGTGTTGACCTTTGTCCTAACCAAGAAATGTTTCAATGCACCACAAACAAAACTCCATTAACCTCAGCTGTATTTGGTCAGTAGCAGAAATCTCATAACTTTAGCAGATAAACCGACATTGTCTGCATTGCTAGACACCGGCTGGGGTTAGTGAGAAAATATTGCATACCTTTCTTTGTGATTATAGGGACTGTTTGTAACTTCTTACACGTATAAATCAATCCGGGTCGGTGTCCCGTGTTCAGACTCAGACTCCAACACAAACTACACGGAAGCACCAAAACCGCAAAGTTATATCTAGTGAAGCCTGTCTTGCAAAACAGTCTTGGGCGCAGTCGGAGGACGCGGGGGAGACCGAAGCTTTGGTCTCCAGGGCCGGAGTCTCTGCTGTACTCTGCTCCTATGCCTGCCTTCACTCACACATTGTGCTCGTTCTCGCTATTTCGCTCCACTCTCACGTGCATGTGCGCACACTACACACTGCAGAAGAGTTAGTTTAGCTCTGAGAATATCTAGTGAATGTACAGTGGACATTCGTGCAGAAATAAATGCTGCAGCTCATCCAGACCATCAGAGGTTTCCCGTGTCTTGTGAAGTGACAGGGCTCCATAGCGAGAAACATTATCGTCTTCGATCAAAACTCCGGTGTCTCCCCTATTCCCTCCGTCCGCGGTCGGGAGGCTTAGGCAAGAAAAGCCAACACTAGGATCAGCATTGATTCATGGAGAGACCTTCATCTGGTCAGCTAACATTACTGTCAAGCAATTGAAATAGAAAGTGATATTGTGGTTTTAGCTGACGTGTGTCGCCTCACTGTTTTGATCGTTCATGTCTATTTAGAGTGAGCACAAGCGCGAGCCTGGCGCTGACTTTCGTTGACTTAACGGCCACAGGTGTCGTTGTTAACAACCATTTCTGATTCTTACAAACAGTCCCTTTAAAGTGAAATGACCCTTTTAATCAACATTCAATACTTCTTTGTAACAATATTATGTTTTTACTTAAAAGGACCGGTGTGTAGGATTTAGTGACATCTAGTGGTGAGGTTGCAGATCGCAACCAACTGAATACCCCTCCACTCACCCCTCCCTTTACAAGCGTGTCAAAGGAACTACGGTGACCTTCAGGTAATGTAAAAATGTGAAAGCTTCTCTCTAGAGCCAGTGCTTGGTTCGTCTGTTCTGAGCTACTGTAGAAACATGGCGGAGCAACATAGCGGACTCCATTAACCATTCAAGGTCAATGCCTAACCTGCGAGAGTTTTGCAATTTGTGTGTTACGTTCTAGACACAACCGTGAAGAGATCCTGCTCCCTACACAGATATAAATGGTTCATTCTAAGCTAACAAAAACATGATTCTAAGTTTCAGATTATTATACACTAATGAAAACATAGTTATGAATATTATATTCAATTTCTGCCATTAAAGCCTCCTAAATCCTACACACTGGTCCTTTAATCACCCAGAATTGGTAAAATTGTCAATTATGACTCATTGATCAAGGTCATTCATCATCACTGTTAAATCAGGGTCGGTGTTTTGGTGCATATTATATGTCACCCTAGATTTAAGTGTTTACACTAAGTAACATTACCTTTCACTAAATCACCCACACTGTCTAAACTCAAGATGTGAGTCATTTAAAAGTCGTTTGTCATTTTCCCCTCAGAGGTTCTACGTGGATATTCTTACCACCGTGTCAGCTTTGTATAACTGTGCTTTTAAACTGAATACTTAAATCAGTAAGGTGAAAGTTGAGAATATAACATCAGACCTGGCCACATGCATTGGTTGTTCTCCAGATGTAGACTTATGGTCCCCCTTCTGCTTCATCATTCAGGATGAATGAGTAATGATGCTAAGCGGGCCCAGCAGTTGAAGTTCTGATCTGGGCCAGTCTGTTCTGGCCTTGTGTGCTGCCTTGTGGCCCTTTTGCCTTACATAACCGTCCATGAATGTATCTGATGAGAGTCAACCTTCAAACGAATAGAACAGAAACAGGAGAAAGCATGAGGAAGGCAGTAAGCAGTTGGCCAACAGATTCTCAAGAAAGGAAGAAAAAAAACAATAGATTCTCAAGAAAGGAAGAAAAAAACCCAAGAAGGACAATAGCGTCATGTGATATCAGCAGGGAGCCTCCACAATGGAGTGCTTTTTTAATCAGTTTTGATGTCTGGATGCTGCTCAATTTGAGATTTATACACTAGAGAGTACACTGGCCACAACTGAAGCCACAAGTTTTGTGAAATGTGTTTTGCACAATTGTTATTTCACTTGGAAGTATGACCTTCTCGGTGTAAAATGATGTATGTGCAGAGTTTGACGCATTCATCTGCTGAAGGAGGAAAGTTTCTCTGTGCTCTTCTTAAATCTGAGCTTAACACGTGTATACGTGCGAGCAGGATTTGTGACATCCCAACTAGTTTGGCAGCCAGTCGTCCGGTATGCAATTTACACAAGTGTGATGTGGACACTTGAAGCCTCCAGTGCACAAACACAGATCATCATCTGATCAAATTAACAAATCGTTCCATGCATCCACAGTGTGTTGTCATTCCCAGGGCGTCAAATATCAATGCTTTGTCCCGACTGTCAGCGTTAGATACCGACACACAAGGCACCCATGAGCGTCGGTATGAGACGTACCGAGCTTTCCATTAACCACAATGTAAACCCATCCACGTCAATATAAATGCTCAGGTAAAGGACTGTGGTAACATAGTTTAAAGTGCGTAAGAGACACACTGGACGGACGGAAGGGGAGGTGGATGGGTCCAACAAACACAAGGCTTTCATCTAAGAGATCGCTGTTCGTGTCCCGTGCATCATGTTACAATCAGCTGTTTGTTGGTGTCCCAACACGCGTTTACTGCGACTGTAAAGAGTGACACCGAGGGGTCTGACAAAGCGTCAGTATATAAGACGAGTTGGGATGAGAACGTGTTGACTGGTAGCCAGTCAAATCCCCCAAAAATAAGATCAGTGATTAAATTTGGTTAAGTATATAGGTATATTTGGTTATGTACATGTGTTCCCTTGTGTCACTGATCACACCAGTTAATTGCGTAAAGTTTAGGATTATATCTAGATGCTCTTTGGGAATGTATATTGCAAAGGGTTTTGATGTACATTTTTCTGCGCATAAGATCTGATGTGCACTAGAATTTACAGCACTGTCTCCACATATATGTGATGAATTTATCTGCCTAACCAGCTGAGAACTGGTCCTTTTTGTTCTGAAGTGTGTTTCATCTCCAATCAGAAGTGCTTTTCTGCCTTAAACGAGTTAGAGTGGAGTTACTCTTTAAAAACATTTTTTTTTACAAATGAAATATTTTTTAAAACATATTAGAGCAAATACTTTGTATCATACAGATGTTTTTTTTAATGTCCAATCAGCTTTAAAAAATATTCATCACATTATCTTTCCATGTGGTTTTTACAGAATGTGGTTCCTGCTGGGAACTTGCTCCACTGCACGAAAGCATCCAGCACTCACATTAAGTAAATCCTGCAGCCTCTGGTGGAAGTTATGACTCAGCCTCAAACATCACATGTTCCAATCTGTTATGGAGACATCATCGTTAATCTGACTGTCAACACAAACTCTAAAACTCCCTATTACATACCCCAACATATACAATTACCATTAACACTGTTCATACATTAAGTCAACTCAAGTATATGTTTACAGTACATTGAAATGATTGATGAGTATAGTAATGCCTTCATTTCTTCATGTACTATTATGTATTATCATAAAGTATACTATGAGATAACATGTGAGAAACTATAAATGATTATTCCAAGTCATATTCCTGCCAAGTTAAGTCACAGTCATGTCTATCTATAGTTTTAAAATATGACAAAATCATATTGGATATTGAGTGAAATGTATATATATTTTAGAAGTTTTAAATTTGTTAAGATTTGTGTACTCAACATTTATCCCTAACGAGAAAATGATTTATATCAATTAATAAATTAAAGCAATAAATAAATTAATAAATAAACAATGTATTGCCACTGTTCTGTGAAAACCACAAAAAGTTCAAATTTTCATGAACATTATGACAATAAATTTTTCAGATAATCCAGTAAGTTTTTTGAGTGGTTTAATTATCTTAAATATGATAATTTTCTCAACTTAAGTTCTTCCCATTATGCATATACATTCCTGTTTACATTCTGTTTATCCTTTTGAAATACTGTCTATCACAAATTTACATTACTTATTATATATTTAATTGATGATAATATTTTTGCCCATTATTTAAAATTTTTCCTTTTTTATGTATATATTTAATGAGAATTGCCAACGACTGCTTTGTTGTAATTGTTGTATTTTTATTATTATTATTATTATTATTATTATTATTATTATTATTATTATTATTATTATTATTATTTTCGCATTCATTTAAGTATCAATTATTACAAAGTACATTTTCGCTGGAGAGCAAAAAAATATGGTGGGAAAAACCCACAAAAACCTAACTAACCTATTTCAGCAACAAACATACATATTAACATTGATGTCCATATTTTTCTAATTTGACTGTCACTTTATCTTTCTCTGAAGGGACAGCTTTGTATCTCGGTCCAGCACTGACAACAAGAACGTCTCAGATTTCTGAGCCACAATCTGTGGATCAAAGGGTTTAAAAAAAGCTGATGATTCAGAAGATTAATGACATTTCCTTTTAAACACATCACTATATCAGACAAGCTGCATGTGGGATTTTCCAGCCGGGTCTGACTCATGAAAAACACATATGTGGTTCACACGTGTTACAGTATTATCAGAGGAGTAGGGTCAGCGACAGAGCGCTGTAATGCACCTTGGATGCAAGGAATGAAACAGTTAAATTCACACTTTCTGGTCAGTAAGAAATCCTGAACAGTAGGAAAGTATGAATGATTTGAAAAATAATATAAACACAGTGGTCGTCTGCTATATGTGCTCCATGTCTGCGTCAAGTGTTTTGATTCATGCTGCATCGCTATCGACCCTCCGCAGGAAAAATAAACCTGCACACTCTGTCACTGCTTCTATAAACACAGGAGGTTCATAGAAATACGAATGTGTCAGTCATCACAGCAGAGGTGGGGTGTGCAGTGTGTTGGCCTGTCGCCAGTTGGCAGAGTTAGATTGACACTTAAAGGTGCAGTGATGCAGAAGGTGAAGGTGGAACATTAAAGAGCACCGACCAGTATGTACATTAAGCTGCTGTATCCGTGACGCTAAGCATGAGATGAAGGTGGTATTATCACAGGGGATGTGGGTGTAAGTTGACGCTGCTCTCCAGGTGTTGCCGAGTGCCAGCTTTTGGATTGTTCAGCGCATGTCAGACGTTTTAAACCAGCCCTGTGGAGACACCTAAAGTGCTGTCAATCTGTTTGCTTTTATCGCAATCCCCAACACTGATGAGGAGGGATTAATTGTGAATTCCTTACCTTTAAATCACTCAACAAAACTGTCAAGTGGATGGAAAAACTGAGAGAGAGGATAAGTAACAACAGACAGAACAAGGAGAGGACTGTGCATTATCATGTGTGTGCATCTGTTCGATGACATCATTGGCGATGCATGTTCGCATGGATCGTCGACGTCTGATTATTCTGTCTGTAGACAGAATAATATTCCAGAAACAGCAGATCGGGGTGGGGGGGAGGGAGGTTAGTGTGTTTTTCAGTCTGCTGGCTGCTAATTCAGACTGACTGACCACATAAAGCGGCCTTGGTAATGTGATAGATGACTAGAAACCTCAATGAGTTCACGCACTAATGGAGGCCAGCGTATTGGAACAATGGGTCTGTTTTCTGTCTGGCTCTCATTCTGAAGAAAAAAATAGATTTGTGTCGTTAAAGACAGATGATAAATAGCGACAAGTTGAGAGCCAGAGGTTAAAACAGCCTCAGAGATACTGTCAGAGCTTTGAGAGAGTGTGTGTGGATGAAAATTTCCACTTTGAGACTGGCGATATGTTTTAAGCTAAACGTCATTTAGTGAGAACAACTCTGCTCCCTTATTAGCAGGGCTGGCTTAAGGCATAAGCCATATAATGAATAAATAAAGTTATTATTATTATATAGATGGTCAGCAAGGGTGGCACCTTCTGGGGGGCGCTGGTTGCCCTTTAAATAAATAAATAATAAAAATAAAAATAATAATAATAATAATAATAATAATAATGTAACGTGAGGGTTCGTTGTGTGGTGGTGGATCTCTCTTTAGGAGAATAAACAGCAGGATGGAGACAGATAACTTTTTAAGCAGCCATTTTACTGTTCTCCCCAATTCATCCGTTTCACAACAACAACAACACTTCCTTGTTCCTAACTCACATGTCATAGATCTAACCAATCAGAGGCCAGAAGGACCTGGACTAAAGTAAATCTCAGGAAGATACTTACAGGTAGATTCAAGATATTATTATAACTATTTCAAAGATGCTGCCCTAAATATTTGAACATGTAAATATGTAAATAATAATCTTGTAAACAAATATAAACATTGTGAATAAACTTTTAGTAACTTAACTCAAATATATGAATTAACTTTACTTTCAAATATATGAATTAACTTCTAAACCTTACAGTAATGATATATTTTTTTAAATGCCGGTGGGCGCCCTTCCTCATTTTCTGCACTGAAGTAACAAATTAAGAAAGAAAGAAAGAAAGAAATACACTTTTCACCCCTGTAACTCTCTTTCTCACACTTTTTCATCTGCCTGGCCACACTTATTTGTTAGTAAAAGTGTAAATTGTAATGAAACTGACTAAACACTTTTAAGCCAACAATATCAGGGACCAATTGTTTATTTATATTATAATAAATACAGTTATTTTTGAAAATAAAAATCTTAATTGTTGTCTTAAAACCATTGTGATGTCTGATATGTGTCGCGGTTTACGGGCCTAGGGTTAGGGTTCTGGGGGGTTGAACCCTAACCTTAACCCTATAGAGCGGGGCACCAAAAGGGCTATAGAGCTGGCCCTGGTTTTAAGCAAAAGGCCATTTATAGAAAACAAAAAAGAGAATTGTGCTGCGAGGACAGGAACAACTCTGCTCCCTTATTAGCAATGTTGATGCAAGTTGTTTCAAGTTGCACTTGAACTTACTGAGGATAAGATAAGGTGGCACTTCCTCAGTCTGGTCTGTGTCGAGGAAAAAGTCCACTGTGTCGATCACAGCCCCAAAAACAGCACTCTGGAAACAGAGATTTAGCTCCTTTGTCTGTAAGATTGAATGTGTATGCGCTTAACCTCAAATCTCGTAATTATTGTACGTGATGCTCTTACATTACAATATGTTACATGTGTGTTTGAGCATGAATTGGCACAGCAGAATATCACCATTAGTTATGTAAGCAGCTTTTATTCTGCTTCCTGAGCTGTGAGGTGGCCTTCTAAAAACAAACTCAGGTCCAAAAAAAAGGAGACAAAAAAGAAATGAAAGCCGGCTGCATGAGAACACAACATGAATTTCCTTGACTATGAGAGAATGGAAGTAGACATGAGCTTGGAATTGACCTCTCTTTGCTTTTCCTGACTGACATACAGCGAAATAATGATCCCACATTGGACCATGTGTGGTTGAGGTAAACACTGGCATGAATGAATGCACCAGTTCTTGCACACACACACACACACACACACGGAGGAAGGCAGGGAGGTGTGTAATATTTTTTTACAAGCTCTTCTAACTGTTCTTTTCCATTAAAAGAAAGGCCTTATCGTAACTGGAACTCACTGTGGAACCAAAGATGAAGACGAGGCAGAGGTTTTCCCTCTATTTTCTGGTAGAGGACTGAATCATTTGCTGTGTATTTAAGAAGTGGGCCAGCCTCGACCAATGTGTTAATCGTTTTTCCAAATTCTTTAAGTATGAGATGGAGAAGAATAGTCTAGCAATTTTATTCAATTTTGTACGATCATGATGAATTTCCTTGACTTGTTTTGCTGTTTTTAAATCCAAAATTTGTACTGATAAGACCAGGATAATATAAGAGCTTTAAATGTATATAATGTAGACTACAGGTTTGATATAAAAATTGTGTAAATCCAGACTACAACTGTATGGCCTAAGAATAAAAAAGCGGTTTCTGTTTCTATAGTGTGGGAGGTTATGTGGTCTGTCTGGAAAATACTTTGAGAACGAATACATTGATGTCTTTTTGCATAATCCATGTGACACATTGGGTCTGTGGTTACAGGAGAGTTATTGTACTTTGAGAAAGGAGTTGAGACTCCTTTTGAGTGGGAGACAATTATTTGGCTCTAGTTTGGGGTTTCAGGCTATAATACTGTACGGACGACACTGGGGGTGGGAGGAACGGCTCGGAGTCTGGGCCCTGGGGATGTAATTACAGCTTAAAGTGATCCTGAGTGGGATTTTAAGGTGGGCGAGTACAGAGTACATCGAGCATAGGTAGTGTAGTATATGTTTCTCAGACTGGCTCTGTGTTAAACTACTCAGCAGTTCATCTGTCTAGTGTTTGGAAAGAGTCTTGCTGGAACATTATAACATACAATGACAATGCTAAGAGGCTGGTATTATTATTATCAGCAAATATAAGGTTTATACCGTATTCCCCATCTTAGTTTATCATGTTAATATGCTAGAATTTGCAAAGTATTGGACCAGTGGGCTAGGGTCTGAAAAGTGAAGCCAACGCAGAAGTGCCTTAAACTTGCATTCTTTCTAATAGCCAGCAGGGGGCGACTCCTCTGGTTGCAAAAATAGTCTGATTGTATAGAAGTCTATGAGAAAATGACCCTACTTCTCACTTGATTTATTTCCTCTGTAAACTTTGTAAACATGAATTTATGGTCTCAATCACTAGTTTCAAGTCTTCTTTAATACAGCATGATGTTCAGTTAGTAAATTATGGTCCCATTTAGAGTCAAATAGACCATAAAGCAGGGGATGCTTTAAGGCCTGGCTACCTTGTGATTGTAGTCAGTGGTAGCGACCTGTCAGACGAGCGTTTGAATATGTATAGCAAATTTCATGGTAAATCATTGAGATATTTTACTTAAAACCACAAATGTCAACTTCATGGTGGCTTCTTTATATGTATTTTAGTCATGTTAACTCTCCAACTGATCCATATCACTTGATCATTACTTGCATAAACCAACATATTTGAGCAAATCGTTTGTTTATTTCACTTTTTAAAAGACTATATTTAAAGATATGCTTTTGCTGCCAAGTTAGTGGTGGTGGTTTTGGTGTGTGTGTGTGTTGGTGGTGTCATGAGCTGATTTCTCCACTGCTTACATCACGCTGTGGCCTTAACCTTGTCACTGTTTATGGATATTCACAAAGGACTCTCCAGTGTAAACGTTAAGCCTTAGGAAGTTACAGAGATCTTTGAACTAGGTGTGACTGAACTATTCTGTGTTCTGCACGAGGTCCTCGTGCCTAAACACAGGCCTGTTTCATGCAAAACACTTCTGACTATAACTTTGGATTTTGTAAGCCGACCTGACCCTCTGGTGTCTTTTTTCCTCATACACAACATACATGATTTTTAGCCAGTTAATGTGTTGTACGGATTCCCATGACACAACGTCTCATGGGGTGCCAGTACTGTTTGGTTTGTGTCCTAAATGGTTGTTTATGGAGCAATAAATCGGTCTCTGTGTGTATGTTATATACAGTAAACAACATACAACCAGTCTTTCTTCAGGCTGTAAGCATAGGCAATGGATATCAGATATCCTCTTTGATAAGAGTGCATGCCCTCTCACATATATACTCTGGGTTGAACTCTGAACTCTGTCCAAAGTCTGTTATGTCATAAGAAACACATTCAGAGGGCTCATGCCGCCCATTAAAATCCCATGAATACAATATTGGCATATTAGCGATGTGAGGACTAACTTCACAAAGATCGTCAAACAGTGGAAAAAAAACAGCAATCAGTGGAGGTATAACAATCCCCATAGCCTACTATTGTGTGCAATGCATAATGCAAGTTCAGGGTTTGATCAGGTCTGACAGCTGGAGCGCTGCAGAGTTTCAAATCTGGCCTTTGGTATTTTCTGAAAGGATTCTGTTAAGTGATTAAAGTGTTTCAACAAAGTGGAATTTTACCAGTAACAGAAAAAGTTATTCCCATGTGGGATGACGCACGGTAGACATGCCCTTTCCTCTTCCCGTGTATGCTCTTTGTTAGCCAGCAAGTTTTGGCCACGGAGGTCAATGTTGTCTGTGAAGATTATGGTATAAAATAACAACCTGCACAGACTCCTTCTCTTGAATGGGCTTGAGTGGGGCGTTTGCCTGATCAACTTTCAAGTTTTTGTTACCTTACAATAAGCTTGATTGTTTTCTAAAAATGAACGTTTGACTCCTAACGCACCCGGACGCGATATTTTTTGCATAAGAATGAGGGGTGAATAGAAGGACGTTAATCCACCACTACAGGTTTACTATTTTGCGGCGTTAAACATGGAATCTGTGCTATTTAGTCTTTCAGAGGTTGTCACAGGCTCAGTTTTCATATGAAACCTAAGGAATCCATTGGTACCAACCATGTCATACCAGCTTGTCGGGAAGAATGCTAAATAACGCTACAAATTGCCGCTAAATTTTGGCGAGGAAAAACTGTCATGGCGATATTCAAAGGGGTCCCTTGACCTCTGGCTTCAAGATATGTGATTGAAAATGGGTTCTATGGGTACCAACGATCCTCCCCTTTACAGACATGCCCACTTTATGATAATCACATGAAGTTCGGGGCAAAAACCATGCAGTATAAATGTGTTATTTTCTCCTATTCTAAAATGGTGTGTTTGACTATTTCTGCATACTGGGGTCCCTAAACAGTCTTGGAATTGCATAAATTGAGTATCACTGTAAAGCTGAGACTCTTGTGGGTCCAATGAGTCCAATTATATTCACGTGTGATGATGTTAGTCCCCATTGTAGCCATTTAGTTGTAGTGAGACCATTTTTTGAAATTTGACCTCATTGTATAAAATGACCTGCGGTGACCTCTAGGATAATCACAGCCTCATGAAACTTTACAGCCACAAACTAGAGACTTGGGACATTCAGAGGATGTGCCTCTCCTAGCTATATCGACAATAAGGGAGGTTCTGAGCAGTTTCCAGAGCAGAAGTGCTCGACATCCAATCGCTGAAAAATGCAATTCTTGCATAAATCTCCAACATGCATGGCTTTTTCTATGGTATTCCTCAAGGTCTTGGTGTCTTCATATGGTATTTTGGAGGGATTATTGATCAGTTTAATCAATTCTTGAGTGGTAAAAATGGTTACAAACAAAATGTTATCAGCCCCCAAATTTCTGCAACACCTAATGAGACATAATAGAGCATGGGAATGACCATCACAGACAGACAGACATTGTGTTCTAAACCCCTATTCAATTTATTTGAACTAATTCATGCATTCATATTTATTTCTGATTTATGACTAGAACAACTTGACACACAGTGCTGAGCTGCATCTCAAATTAATCTTCAGGATCAAAGCTTTCAGATGATGTAACCCAAGAGGTGGTAGACTACGGTAACTCATATGAACGCTATCATTTCATTGTTGCTTAACACCCTCACTCAAGTAAGAGATCAGGACTTCCAAATGCAAGGCTAATGACCCAAACCTGCCAACTGTCCAACTAACCTCTTAAGAAAAATAAAGAGCCTGTTGGATTACATGAATCAGATATCAGAAATAATAATGCATTAGACACCGCTAATCAATCATTCCCATCATTATTACTATGTGTGTCTATGTGCATTTGAATGTGTGTACTGTATGTGCATGTGTCACATCATGCACGTGTGCATTCGAATGTCCTCTCCAGAGAGCTGTCAGTGCTACAGTGACGTTCTCCATGTCCAGAATGGAAGACAGATTGAGCGCCATGGGTGGAAAAATAATCGCTGCATTCACACGTGCATGTGACTTTGCATTTGTGTGCACACGTGCAGGGGCCGGCAAAGGGCCCCGGTGCTGAATCATGTCATGAAGATGGCGAAATAGAGTGAAATCATAAACCTTGAGGAGTTTTAGATTTCTCCCAGATGATTTAACTGACTCTACGACGCAGGAAAATAAAGTTTAGCGTCGTTAAAAGCTACTAAGTGTTGGACCTTGTTGAGAATGGAGTGGTGTTTTTTTTCATTTTATATGGATATCTGCAACTGAAATACATTTTAGACTCATCAGTCAAATATGCTGTACGTCTGAGTCAGTCAGTGAGCCAAACGCAACACAGATATTGTTTTTTATCAGTAACTTCCACACTTCATAGACTGTAAATGATGCAACAGGCTCCATTACTGTGTGGGGTCCTTATTTAAACAGTGCAAAAGGCCTATACAGTTTCTGTTTATGCAAATGACTTTATGGTGGATTGAACCATTGGTTGTTGACTGAGTACAAGTTTGTTTTTACACATCTATCTGGGTTGCTGCGAACAGTTTGCATTCATAAAGGTAAATAATTGGACCCTGGGAAGTTATTTGGCAACATCTGTTTCTTACATTAGTGGCGAAGGTGAAGATGTCATGCTATCTCAATCCATTTCCTTTGTTCTCTTTAATGGATCCACATTTTAAATTATCTGTTTGGGATTATGAATAATGAATAAGAAATTAAGCATCATGAGAAGGTCCTCTAGGAAATAAATTATTATTGTTTTTAAGTTCATTTTGTGATTAAATACTTGCCCGACATTAAAGAGCAGATTCCAAGAACTGTTTTGAAAAGTTTTTTGAAAAACGAAGTAATTGCAGGAAAAATATAAGAGATGACCAAATTTACTTAATCATTTTCATAATGTCCGTGTTTGCCTATTGTTCGTCTTTTTGGATTGATTTCCGACAACTCGGCTTCATATTGGAATTTTTTTTTGACAGATAACTTTCAAATCTTGCACTCTGAACTCCCTTGAATGAGGAAGGGATATCAGAACAATCCCTGCTTGCAACTGCATTACCACGCAACAATGACAGGAAATTAAAATCAACAAAAAAGGCTGACTAAGGTGTCTCTCTTGTCTTCCAGTCTTTGCAAGATTATTTTGTAATTATTCAGGCACACTGTCTTCTCATACAGACTACATTTGCGAATGCTACTTGACCTGAAAGTACAAAATACTGAGGCGCAAACATGTGCACCTCATTGTAAAACTAATTCATGACATTTTCTAAATTGCCTGTTTAACAGTGACAGATGTCACTGTCGTGAGCTGGGATCATCTCATGTGATTTGATAATACAAAATATGAAGCTAGCCTGCAAGGTGTAATTGAAACAAGCACCTAAAACAAAGAGGACAAATAAAAGGCATTTGACTAAGATGGAGCCTGTAATCAGCCTCGTCTCTGAGGAGTTGTCTGTCCTTTAATTCAGGCTATAGGCAGCTAGAAAAATTAAAGGTCAGTCTGCTTGTGTGTGCATGCACATATGACTAACAAACTAAGTTCCAAACCAAGGTTAGTCTCTACTCAAGAAGAGAGTTTTTGTTCACAAAGGACAAAGAATTTGACATTTTTTTTCCTATCCATCACTGAAACACTGAGATTGCATGTGCAGTGCCGTACGTTTCTTCCTCGAGCAGGTTGGCACATGAGAGAGAAACTTCATCAGGGTGTATCTAGCAGTAATGTTTGTTTTTTTAAAGGTCTTCATCTGTCAGCTGCAGGATCCTGCTCTATGAAGCACTGAGATCATCATCATCATCATCTCCACCCCAAGGAACTTCTCTATGCCAAACACACACACACAAACACACACACACACACAAACACACACACACACACACACACACACACACAGAGGATGTCACCATAATGGGAGAGTCATTTGGCAAGTGGATACCTGCTCTTTCTCGCTCTGAAAATGGAAAAAAAAGCAAACAGAGGAATGTGCGTCTGTTCAACAGAGTTGACACTGACTGAGGTTCCACTTATCTGACTAGAGTGATGTCTCCATATTGGCCACAGTAAAGGGACACTATGTGGTTTTCCAATGTAGTTTAGCTCTGAGAATATCTAGTGAAGATATAAAAAGTGGACATTTGTGCAGAAATAAATGCTGCAGCTCCTCCAGACCAACAGACGCTCACCAAAGGTCCCAAACTGTCCGACGGCAGACAGTTGGCTTGGTGTGTCAGGGACTTAACACTTTGACCTGCACTTTCACCGCGGCTGTGTGGATGTTTATGTTGATGTTGCATTGTCTTCACCTCTCAGCCAATGCAGTAAATCATCATTAGGTACCATCAACAAGTAAGGAAATGTTTATGGTGAAGCACCTTACTGCAATATGGACACCTACTGCACCTCATGTGGAGATTGTTAAAAATTGGTTACAACCAATCAAATTACTAAACAGTGACCCGCTGCTCCAATTGTTTCATGTAGAGTGATGGATTTTTAAGCAGAATGTGACACTTGTAGATATCTTAAACTATCAGAAACTACTTTTTAGTTTTCAAAACATTTTGAAAACAATATCATACTAGCAAAGACTGAGATATTTGTCATTGTCAACAATCCCAGTTTTTCGCCGGATGAGATTTACATAATTAATTTGATTATTATCCTAGCAAAATATTATACACATAAAATGATATGGCTTTAAAGAATACCCTCCTTTTTTTATCTTTAAAAGATACTGATTTTAAAACATATGACCATTATTGGTAACTTAACTTATTTAAATTGTTTATCAGACCCCGAATTTTTTTTTATCATCTTTTCTTTTCCTCACAGTTTATTTGTTGTATAATTTATTTTTTATATTATGTTTATACTGTAAAATATTTTTTCAGAACTGTAATGAAAAATCTGAACATGCGAATATATTGTATTGAACTTTTGAAATAAAGTATTGTAAAAAAAACAAAACTGAATCTTTTTATTTATTTTTTATTCATCATTTCCTGACAGTTTATTTGTTGTATAATTTATAATTTATTTTTTATATTATTTTTATACTGTAAAATATTTTTTGCAGAACTGTAATGAAAAATCTGAACGAATGTGAATGTATTGTATTGAACTTTTGAAATAAAGTATTGTAAAAAAAAAAAAAAAAAAAAAAAAAAAAAGTTTTGTTGTGGAGGTGGCTGTGTGCCTGCTATGAGAAACACGACACCAGAAAACGTCAGGCGGTAGGACCAAGCAGGGAGACTGCACAATAGGGATAGGTTTTCTGAAAGTGGGTGATTTTCCTCCTGAGTGTATTTGAGGAAATCAGTAAAACCACAGAAGCCAGAGCGAACTCAAGAAGAGAAAGAAACGGTATTAAGTCGTAAGTAATCGTGCAATAAGCGGGATAATGTACAGCCAGCGGCTCATTGTTGTGGAAGAATCCCCTTCAGGGTGATGAGAGACCCGATGGGGTTTCTTTCACAACAGTGACTGGCTCTCTGTGCATTATCCTTTACATTACATATATCAACACAGTGTACTGATGATTACCCGAACAGAAGCACGATCTGTGAGTGCTACAGAACATGAAAATGCGGCATAAAAGTTAGTTTTTCCTCATCAGACAAAAGTAAGACATGCATTATGTTCTGCTGCTCAGGACCAGCAGCTGATTTCACATAACATCACAGAAGACATAACACCGGAAGGGACGCAATCTGGCAAACACACACAAAAAGCCAAGTAAATGAAAGAAGACAAGCGTGACCGAGTATGATGCCAAGGCAGGTTTTAAGATTATATGCAGGAACGATAAGAGTCACTATATGTGGTTTATTTAACAGAAGGATATGTTCCAAAAACTGGGAAGCAGTAAGGAACCAGGAAGTGACCATCCCGACTTTTCTTCTTTTTTTTTTTTTCTTTTTTTTTTTTTTATTTCAAAATGACAGTATACATAGTAACAGCAGAAAACATTAAAAACATTTACATAGCGAAAACATAAACAAAGAGCTGTGCCAAACATAAAACGACAACAGAAATGAAAATTAAAAAAAATATATACCACGTGAGAGTATGACAATAATTTCACTTAAAAACTTTGAAGATATTGCATACATTCATTGTTTTCATTCCTTTTTTGTTTTGTGAGGAATAAATTGTTGACAGATATAATTCCATTTCTTTCATAAATACAAAGAAATTAGGCTTTTTTTTGTAAATTTACACTTGTGAATGTGGAACTTTGCGAGAATTCAAATTAAATTAATAAGAAAAAATGCATTACTGTCTTTGTCACTGTAATCATAGCAACCAAATATAATATTTCTATAGTACAGTGCAAAATCTGAGAAAATGTTAACAAGTATAAAATTATTGACATCTTTCCACAATTCACATGTAAATTCATGGACACTACTCCGCTAAAATCCGGGTACTTTTCCAGATGGAAGTCTAACCATTTAGGCTTCATAACATGGATGTATTAAGAGAACTGGATACAGCATTGGAGGCGGGCCCCGGTCATTCCTATGAGAGTTGCTCATTGGCGCATGAAGCCAAAATGGCTCGACTTCCGTCTGGAAAAGTATCCGGATCTTGGCGGATCTTGGGCAACTGGGACATGCACTGTAGCGTCCGCTCGGTCACATGACTTGGTCACGGGGTCCCAACATCACGCCGTCGTCACGGCTTGGCGCTCCAGCCTCGGTCTGGGTCTCACTCACATGAACGGAGGAAGGGAAATAACTCAGGATTCAGCTATTAGTGCGTTTTACTGAGTTACAGACGTCTCTTTCCCAATGTAAGTTTATGGGGAAAAGTCTTTTTGGACACCAACATAAGGTTACAAAATCAAAGAATACATTTATTAATTAGATCATTCGTATAAGAACGCAACATTACCAGACCGCTAAATGTTTTTTGAACTTGAATGAATGATTCTCTGTCAAAAATCAGCAGGAGGAGGCACAAAAAGCAAGGAGGCTAAGAAACCGTACTAAGTGACATGTTCTGTCTGTCTGTCTATCGATCTCCTCTTCTCCTTTTCAGTGCTAACGACAGCGCCTGTCCATGATTTCTTTCCTCTATCACATCAGACACTAAAAGTTAACCTGGACCCCCTGACCCCCCCGGTTCCGTAGTCTATGTCCACCACTGATATGAGAGTACACGCCTCGCATCAACTGAGTTCAGTTCGGAGACCTGTAACCTACATTCAGCTATATTTGGCACAAATTGTACTGAGGTCAAAAACCTGTAGAAAATAACTGCATGACTAACTGCTAAATACCTGTATTTTCTCAAAGTATTTATTTGCACTTTTAACATAATATGCATGAAACACGTGGGTTAATATGATATTACACAACCCACCCTAAAAACTCTTGTGAAAGAGGTCGCAGGTCCTTGTGATGCAAGCTTGAGTGAAAGAGAGAAAGGCATTCATAAAACTACACTGTACAGGACACTAGCAGCTTTATTACTAAAAGACGTAATGAAACTATGATGACATGACAAAGAAGAAATAATCACTTTGTTTGTTATCTGCAGAACATTCGTGGCCATAGCTTCACGTGACACGTGCCACATTGCAGTAAGTAACTCATTTACCTATGAGGATCATCTCTGAGGTCTGGAGTTTGAGCTGAAATATATAAGGAATCAGTCTGCCAGCGAGTAGCGTGACAGTTGCAACTTTGAGAATGGGTAAGTGAATGTCACATTATCAAGTTGTGGTTAGTGTCATACTATACTTTCTAAAAAATAACCTGCAGATTCACATTTGTTTTACCTACAGAAACTGTGTCTTTATATCGTTTTTACCTGAAGAAATTCAATAAACTTGTTAAGCACATATCTTTGAAACTGAAGAGGTCTCTCATGTTCATCTCTCTCTTACATTTTAGGAACCATGCCATTGCATCGTGTTTGTGGAGCATTTGTATTCCTCAGTGTATGTCTGATTTCCTTCACACCACCTTGCGATGGAGGAAACATTCTGGTGTTTCCTGTGGACGGCAGCCACTGGATCAATATGAAGATCCTGCTGGAAGAACTTCATGCCAGGGGACACAACATCAGTGTGATGAGGGTCACCACCAGCTGGTACATCGCAGAAAAGTCCCCTCTCTACACATCCATTCCCATTGAATTAAGTAGTGACTTTGACTTTGAGGGCTTTTTTGATAAGTTCGTACAGGAGCATATGCGGGTATGTCATTATGGATTATGTATTGGGCCCCATGTTGGGTCATTTAGTCAATCAAGTATTAATACAAGTATTAAGATGATCACTTTCTCACCACTTTTTTTTTTTTTAAAACCATTTGCAGGCGCAGAGAGAGGGGGCTTCAGTACTTACTTTCATGAAACTCACCAAGGATTTCCTCTCTATGATGTCTCACGCTCATTCATTGGCTACTGATGCCCTCGCTCAACTATTTGATGATAAAAGTAAAATCAAAAGCTTAATAGATACCCAATATGATCTTGTTCTCACTGACCCAGCTGTAGCACCAGGGGTCTTACTGGCCAAGTATCTCAAACTGCCCATGGTCCTCAATGTTCGCTGGGTCAACAGCGGAGAAGGCCACTTTACGATAGCACCCTCGCCGCTCTCTTATATCCCAGTGCCGGGATCGGGCTTCACAGACAAAATGAATTTCATCCAGAGGGTCAAGAACATGTTATTCTACGGCCTTATAGTGTTCCAGCAGAGATTCATGGTGGGGCCGTACTACGATGCCCTCTGTGAAAAATACATAGAGGGCGGATGTGACATCACCTCGCTTTTTCAGGAAGCAGACATCTGGCTGTTCAGGACAGATTTTGTGTTCGATTTCCCTCGGCCCACAATGCCAAATGTCATCTACATCGGAGGGTTTCAGTGTAAACCAGCTCAACCTCTGCCAGCAGACCTGGAGGATTTCGTTCAGAGTGCCGGAGAGCACGGAGTCATCATCATGACTCTGGGAACTTTCGTGAATGCTTTGCCCAAAGAGCTTACAGATGACATCGCCGGCGTCTTTGCCAAGATGCCTCAGAAGGTAACACGTGCTCAGTGATTCACTGTTGCAATGACATGAAGTTCAAAATGCTCATTTTTTTTTAACCTAGAGAGTCTGACAGATATTTAGGCAGCAATTAATCCATCGTTACAGACATTACATTAAGGCAATATCAATTATGAAATAGACAGGGACATTAATAAAAATCTGTCGTACAAGGAATATGTCAAAAATGTAAAGATGTATAGTCCTGTGACAGACTGGCAGCCTGCCCAGGGAGTCTAATGAGTCATAATGAGTGGGTATAGAAAATGGAAAAGGATAGGTTGATTTATAGAGGAATTAAACTTAACTAGTGCTGTGCCCGTTCGGAGCATGAGCCCGTCCAGAACAGGCAGATTGCTCGGCCCCGAGATGTGCTGTTTGCAGCTTTGTCGAGAACCGCGGTATGGCTGCTTGTACCCACCAAGTGTGAAGTTGATTGGATGAACAGTTCTCGATTTATATACATACATACATACATACACAGACAAAGATTCTTTCCTTTATAGTTAGATGCTGCTACAGCGCTATCTATTGGCCAGATGGCATAAAATTTGTCATGGTCACTCACACATCTTCACCAGATGTGGTTGCAATAGCACAAAGCGTTCAGGAGATATGACATTTTTTTGTAATATAAGCATCCTAGCATTTCAGCTAACTTTGAGGGACAGCTATAGCAAAACTGTACGGTACATCAAAAATCCAAAAAAGGAACTTTTTCAAGCTTGGTCCAAAGATGTTCTGTACCAAATTTGGTGACGATTGCTTAAAAGTTGTAGGAGGAGTAGCAAAAAAACAGATTTGGGCACAATTCAAAATGGCGGAAAAATGTATTAAATTAAATTAAATTAAACTAAATTAATTAAATTAAACAAGCCTGCATGGATAGATTCGTCTGGACCCATAAAATCCAGGAAAAAAACTGTTTCTGAGACTTACGGCCTTTTTTAAAACTTGTTTGTCCTACACTACTCTGTACTTCTTTTATTTAAAGTGTCTTTGAGTATCTTGGAGAGTGCTCTCTATATATAATGAGTTATTATTATTATTAATATATTTCATAATTGACAGTTGTGTTGTAAGGAGAGACAGGCTGCAGCAGTGTCAACATCATTATATTGCATATCTACTGGTGTACAGATATACAGTAAATTCATTTCATGTTCTGATCAGGTGATATGGAAGCACAAAGGGGAGCGTCCCTCTACTTTGGGCAACAACACCCTGATAGTGGACTGGATGCCACAGAAGGACCTCCTGGGCCACCCGCAGATCAAAGTCTTTGTAGCTCACGGAGGAACCAACGGACTCCAGGAGGCCATTTACTACGGGGTCCCTGTGCTCGGCATACCTTTGTTCTTTGACCAGCATGACAACCTTCTACGTCTGCAGGAGAGAGGGGCCGGAAAGATCCTTGAACTCGCTGATGTTAACGGCCACAATTTTGAGCAAGGTCTTAACGAAGTGCTCCATGGTGACAGCTACAGGCAGAACATGCAAAGACTGTCAAGGTTGCACAGAGATCAACAGATGGGACCCATGGATCAGGCCATCTACTGGGTGGAATATGTTATACGCCATAAAGGGGCTCGTCATCTGCGTACAGAGGCCTATAAGATGCCCTGGTACTCATACTACTGTTTAGATGTGATGCTACTATTGCTGACTGCAGCGACTGGACTGCTGCTCTCTATTTTGGCCATTTTCAGGTTTCTATGCTGCAGAGCTAGAAGGACAACCAAAACCAAACAACACTGATGAAGGTCAAATTTGTTTAGAAATATGCTACAATTAGTTCTCTATAGCATTTTATTTAGACAGAAATAGACATCTTAAAGAGGGCCTATTATGCTTTTGTGCTTTTTCCCTTTCCTTTAGTGTATTACAGTTTTTTGTGCATGTAAAAGGTCTGCAAAGTCCACGCCAAAGGGAGTTACTCTCCCCCACAGAAACACTACTCCTGAAGGGCCTTGTTTGAAGTCCTGCCTTTTCTTCTATAACATTGTGATGTCACCAAGTAACACATTTGCATAACACCTAACTAGCGGGTAGTTTGGCCTGCCCTCAAACAAAGCTTGTTAGAGAGAGCTAGAGCTAGTTAGTAAACATGTTCTAGTAGAAACCCCAAGTTTATACGCACCTGAAAATAAAGCATAATAGGTCCTCTTTAAAAGGGACTGTTTGTAACTTCTTACACGTACAAATCAATCTGGGTCAGGGTCCCATGCGTGCTCGCGTGTGGCTACGCTGTTCAGACAAGACTCCAACACAAACTACACTGAAGCACCAAAACCACAAAGTTATATCTAGTGAAGCCCGTCTTCTAAACAGTGTTGGCCGCAGTCGGAGACTGTAGCTTTGGTCTCCAGGGCCGGAGTCTCTGCCGTACTCTGCTCCTCTGTCTAGAGGTGGAGCGAGTACGCGAGAACGCGTGCTCTGTCTGAGTGAAGGCGAGCAGGCAAAGGAGACGAGGCTCCCGGCATACACGACCGCGCATGTGTGCCGACCCGCTACATTTATACGCTTTCAAAGTTACCAACAGTCCCTTTAAGGTGTCTCATTTATATATATTTATTATCTATGAAGTAAAATGAGAATTAGTCAGTTGATTTAGTCATATTAAATATAGATATAGTTAAAGAAATGTACGTTTTCAGAATGAATCATCAAATGTACTTAAACAGATTAAGATTCCAGTTGTAAAATAACCACAAATCATATGTGATAGTCTGATAATCTGGTCAACGTGATTCTGTAATTTTACATCTACTGTAATAATAAAGTATGAAGTCACTGACTCACTGACGGATACTGATCATGATTATTATCCTTAAAGTCGTTGCCATCCCTTTCCAATGTAACAAAACCTTTTGAAGAGTTTTAGGCTAAAACTAATTCAGATGTGACAAAATGAAGAAAGTCCAAATCCCCAACTTGTAAAACAATTGGTCACACTATACAGATAACACAGCTGACATTTTTTGCTAAGGCTATGGGGCCTTATTTCCACCGGACCAGAGGTTATATTGTAGTTCATCATGTACACATATTTAAACATGTTAAGAAACTAATGTGTTTATTGAAAGGATTATAAATCATCAGATAAACTTAATCTGTTTTTGTTTTACAAAAAGACTATGCAGTGTTTTCTTTGAGATGCCCATCTGACCGTTTGACAAACAGCAAAGTAAATCTCAATATCAAGAACACATGTATACATTGCTACCAGGACGCCACAGGCAATCTGTTTTTATGGAAAACTTGGGGAGATCGATTATGTCTTGCTTGTTATTCTTTGTAGTTATATCAATCCATATAAATGACATCATCTTCTAAACTAAAAGCAATGCCAGCGAGAAGATAAACCAAAAATGACTATGGAAAATCCTTTAATTTCACAAAATAGACCGTATTAAAACCATTTCCCTTTTGTAAACAGTCCAAAAACAGATGCCTTGGAGCGATCTTGGGCTGGAAAGGAAAGCTCTCTTTGATAAAGCATAAGCTCATATGTTTTGGATTTATAAGACGAGTGAGGTTGTCTTGGTAAATCCAACTACAGGCTAAATTACATTTCACTTATCATTCTGTAAAACTCTGCTTGAGACTCCTGAGCTCACTGATGAGGGGAGAAAACCCGAGAAAATGTTCCAAGCTACGAAGGTGAAGTGAGGTGAGTTATGAGGCCTGAAAACACATTAAATATAACGTTGAAAAGAAACACAGATGAAGAAAGAAAAAGGAGAGAGGATCATGTGTGTGTTTGTGTGTAAGTGTAGTAGCAAGTGTGCAAAGTCAGATTTTAACATCTTGTTATCCAAAAAAGTAAAATTATGTGAATCAAATGAATAGGGGTCAAATTCCAATGTAGTTTTGTGATTACTAGCATGACCTGACCAAGTCATATTTATAGAATTTGACAAAAGTAATGCTTTATTGCATAGATTAACCATAATGGTCGGTCAATGTTATATTTGTGGTCAATGATTTCATAAAAATATGTAAACAATTGTAACAATCCAATACATTCAAAGCTGATGAGTCAACACAACATGATTTAGCTCAGATTCAATTTCAATTTAACTCGGTTATGATACAGTTTGATATGTTGCATATTAATTAAATTAATTTTTATTTGTAAAATTCATCTTTCATTGACACACTGTTGCCCGGGCCTATAGCTTATCGTCTGTTTAAATCCATCATTATTCAGTACAATATTGGCACATTTTCTTTTTTTTTCTTCTTCTCAATTGAAGTGTATTTTTGCTTCAGTTATTGCCTTTGGCCAGGACGAGTTAGACAGCGAGTATGCTTTGGAAGCAGTGGCAGAAATCACAGTGTGGGTGGGCACAGAGAAAATCAGATGGGCCAAGCCCGTCCAGGCCCGTCAGCTACTTAACAGGTTCCGAAATGCATATGTTAACCAAAATAGGCCGGTATAACTATACATGCCTGAATGCACCACAGTTTAATTTTACAAGCCTTATACATCATCATCAAAGGTAATGTTGCATGCACCGACAAGAATCGCATTGCATAA
Source organism: Sebastiscus tertius (assembly GCA_916701665.1). NCBI lineage: Eukaryota > Metazoa > Chordata > Actinopteri > Perciformes > Sebastidae > Sebastiscus > Sebastiscus tertius. The sequence goes on along the minus strand of CAKAOH010037451.1, from coordinate 56,870 downwards.
CCTGGCACAGCGGCCTCTTATTGACACACATACAGCTGACAGACACAACAGCATCATTAATCAAGCGTATGGATCGAGGTACACCGGCACCAACATACCCATATAGTGTGGCACGTTGGCCACAAACCACACACCCACACACACAGATGGCGGACGCAGCAACATCTGTACAATTGTACACAAAAACTATAGCCTAGCCAATAAACAATAATAGTGAAATAGGCCACTACAGTTCAAATAAATGTAAATTTGCTTATTGTTGATGATTATAGCAGGAAACGACGGGGCTTGGTGTTGAACAATGAAATTATTTCATTGTAGTCTCTTTCAAAGGAGAGCCAGCATACATTTTTTTAACTGCAGAGAAAATGTTGTTTTTGAAAGGCTCAACACCAACAAATATATATTGAAGCTAAATATTAATATGTTGAGAATTTTGAAAATGATTACATCTGGACATTTTTTTTTCAATATTGTTTGACTTTTAGACTTAAACACTCTGGAGTTATTGGACATATTATCACAGGAGTCGGAAACAATCCTACACAGCCACGTACAAATAGTAGGCCTATAATAGCCTACTATTCACTATCAAGCCTTTTTGAAACCGGTACTGATGTTATCTTCACTGCAAAAAAAAAAAAAAAAAAACGCAGTGCAGCATTCTAATGTTGATTTATATTTGAATGCCAATGTTATGATTGAAACTTCGAACAATTCAGTAGAGCCCTAAAATAGAGATTGTATAACATTTATGGAAATTGTGTGTCTCTTATTGGAACAGCTTCATTGACTACTATTCACTGGATGATCCAGCAAAAAAGGAAGTCTTCTGATTGGGTGGGCCTGAGAGCCAAGTGGGTGGCACCTAGGCCCATCCACAGCTACACGGCTGTTTGTAAGTTGTAAATGCTAATGTTGCGGAGTCCATGCTGTAGTGGGCCACCAGTTGATTTCGTAACATACACACACACACTTACACTCTTGCGGGAGTGACTTTAAGAGTTTCTTTGGACATTTTGATTCTTTTCTTTCCACTGTAACTTATTGTAACCAAGACAAATTCAAGCTGGCCACAGCTGCTATCTTCTGCCAGGGAGGAAATTACACACTTTTAACAGGCATCGTTTGACCCTAAAGGCGAGTGACTGTTTGATTCTCCAAGGATTTTGTGTGGCATATCGCTGCAAATTTGAAGTAACCATAGACCTCAAACAGTGCTTTAAAAAAAATGTGAAAGTGATACAATTAAAACTGAATGGAGAAATAAAATGGAAGAATTGATGCAATTGTTTCCCCGAGTGTAAATCACATTTTAATGACATGGTGAAACAAGCCAAACCAATAAATGTCTGTTTTATTTAAACAAAAAACTCATTTAAGTTGGTCCAACAACATACCCAAGCAGACAAACAGGCTTATTTTGTCTCTATGTGGAAATGCAATGGATGAATGCAGTTCATGTATTGTGGAAACATTCCAGTTTTCCCTTTTCAAGTCAGATACAACACTTTCAAACTCACATAGCTCCATTGCGTTGCAAAAAATGTGTCCAGGCAGATGTCATCTCAGGATACATCAAGGTCAAGAACAGAGTCAACACTTACTGTAACACTACTTGAGTACTGTCTAGTTACTCATTAAACAACTTTTACTTGGAGTTCTCCACCTTATTTTTGCCCCGAGGGATGCCTCGACTAGTGCAGACAAAAGGTCAGACACCCTAACATCTGCTGTAGGAACAGCCTACATACAAAAATAAAGCAGGTGCGGTGCGTGTCTCTGTTTTATCACTGTCTCATCACTGTTATCAGCAGTTCTGACAGAGAGCACACGGCCTTCCTCCCTTTGTGTCCTCATGTCCCTCCCTTGGCCTGTGTTCAACTCTGGCTCTCTTCCCGTCTTTCTCCCTCTCTGATTTTGCTCTCCCGGTTTCCTCGGAAAAGCCTTCCTGTGATCATGGTTGGTATTGGATGATGTCACTGTGCATGTTCTGTGTTAGAGACTAGTCAAGGCTGGGCTGTGAATGCAGGGAAAGCATATGATTAAACGCTGAATTTTGAATATGTGTGTCCCTTCAATGACTACTGCACACCATAAAGGCAAAAAAAAACAAACTGGCAAATAATAATGGAATGACAAAGGTGAGGAATTGAGGAAAATGTGTGACTTTATTTCATTGTTTTAGAGAGGAAGCATCTCTACTGCATCTTTTGAAATGTACTGAGACTGCTGTGGACATTTTGAAACTTGAAACAAAGAATTACAGCTGATATTTGCCTTCATTTGGGCTGAATGAAACCTCTAATTTGACCTAAATTGACATTTATTTATTGGCCTCACTGTAATGAGCTCTACTGTACTACAATCATTTTTGACTAGGATGTTGAGAGGCATAATTTCTTGACTTGGCAGCCTGTGTAGAGCTCGCTTACACTCTCAATTCTCTAAAGGCCCTGACACACCAAGCCAACCGTCGGCCGTCGGTGAGCTTCTGTCGATCTAGTTTTTGTGGTGTGTCCCGCACCGTTGATTATAGTCTGCCCATGCCGGAGGCTTTTCAGACGATTCAGCATGTTGAATCGGCTTCTGCGCCCGTCGGTGATGTTTTGTTCGTTGTATTTCAGCAATGAACGGAGTCTTTTGTTCGGTTCACATCAGATTCTTTTATTCACCGACGTGACCACTGAACCTCTATCTTGCGTTACCTAATCTTGTACTTCAACAGACAGTCTCAGGTCTAACAACAAACCACTACTGACACCTTGTGGTAGGAAAATGCAATATCACCTGATCATTACAGGTGAGAGAAATCTGATTGGCGGTTCAGCTTAAACGAATCAGTGTACGAGAAGAGAAACGGTGAGGAAAACAAGCCAACGAGTAATGTCAAGAGGAAAACGTAGAAGTCTCTTATCATTTTTCATCTCATAATTCTAACACACGGATATTTTCACAATGATATGGCCATCTGGAATGAAGCTAAGTGGTGAGTGAGAGTTGTGTGAAAATAGTCAGCAAACGCCGCTTTGTTTCATGTACGTATCATAACGACGGCTTGTATATCCGCTGTCCTCGGTCTTCCCGCTTCCCTCTTTGAATGACGAATACAGACTACCGCCGCCTGTTGGTGTGGAGAGTTATTTCATCTCACGCAGGCGCAGAACGTAAGTGCTAACTGGCTGTTCGCTGTAGTCTTTGCAGTGTGTTCAAATGCAACTTGAAGAAAAGGCGACGTAAGGCGACGCAACAGTCGGCCGTCATCTCCGCTAGTTCTTTAATGTTGGCTTGGTATGTGGGCCTTAAAAGAAATAAGATGGAAGAGAAAATCTCAAATGTTCATAAATTAGCCGATACTACGCAAACACTACACTTTAGTGCTGGAATATGGCAAAAAGTGTGTGTGTGTGAATGTCGACTGTACGAAGCCATATTGCTCCGTGCCTCCTCTCTTTACGCAACATGCATGCACTTGCACTTTCATGCACCCCTTTCCCATCAGTCAACACACCACGCACACATTCAGCGTCTTTGGCTTGTGCTCTCAAAGGGCATCTGCAAGGCGTGACATCATTCTCTCCACAGACACACAGATCACATTATAATTGCTCTCTCTACGGAGGAACTACTGGCCAGGAGCATAAATGGATCCGCTGATCTGCACAGCGAATCCTGCTCTGCTTCGGTCGGACGTTTGCACGTGTTGCTGTCTGTTGGGTCTTGGTAATCCTAGTCATACCTCAGCTATGTGAAATACTCCCAGACAGAGCACATCATCATCATCCCTTCTCCAGAAATCTGTTGGATCGTATGGCTAAAAATGTGGCGGCACCTGCAGCGTTGGTGGGTTTTTTTCTGACTCTACATGTGTATTCATTGTTTTTCTTCACACTGTTTTGTTGTTTGTTTTCAGCTGCTCATTTGTAGTAATGAAATATTATTGTGGAAAACTTATTGTAATATTTGACAAGCATTGCAAAGGATAGGCCGTGTTTTCTGACATGAGATGTAAAGGCAAAGACAAGTTATAAATAAGCCCGTTCTCATTCCCAGGGCATCAAATACCGCCGCACATAGTGTCAGTATGAGACGCACCAGGCTTTCCATTAACTACAATGTAAACCCATCCACAGCAACAGCAAATACACAGGGAAAGTGCTGTGGTGACGTAGTTTAAAGAGCGAAAGAGACACAGGGCGGGTGAGAGGGGAGGAAACGTCAAGTCACATTTTCACTGTAAAAAGTTATGAGTTTTAAGCCCAACCATGTTGTTTTTTCTTAAACCAAACTAAGTTTGTTTTGTTGCCTAAACCTAAGCAAGTGTTTTTGTTTATTTCACAACATTAAGCACATATGTACTGCGACCCGAAAAGTGACACCGAGGAGTCTGACAAAACGTCAATATGTGACAAGTTGGGATGAGAACGTGTTGAAATAATTTACTGTATATGGACATAAAATGTATGTGGGCATGTAATAATAATTAGTATAGGGTAGATGTTTCCAAAGTCTGACACATAGCTACTATGCAGGTATGAACCAACACCTAATTGATTAAAAAATATAAAATGATATAGATAACATCTGCAAGCACTATAGTTTACTGATGCACATCTGTCTTATTACCCAATTTGCTATAGCATATAAAACCCACACACATTGTCTGAGATCAGTGGAAGTGGCACATTCAGAGTGGTTTGGACTCGTTTCTCTGTCACAGTACATCGATCACAAAGCGAATCCTGGATGGCACTTTACTCTCATCTCTGCAGAGACTACCCTCAATCCCTATAAATTCAGATCCATAGCTGTTGTCAGCTGGTTTCAATTTAGAGTTGGAGGAGACACAACAGAGCTGTCTGGCACTGAGTTTGGAAGGGAAGAGTGTGCTAAGACTTTGGGTCAAATCCTGGGAGGGGATACAGAGTAGTTTCAGGGTAGTAAAATGTATCCAAAAATGTGTGTTCATTGGGGAAAGTAGTGGTAGTACAGGAACTACATATCCCTAAATACATATGTCACAAGGTCAAGGTAGGTCACTAAGAATAATTTGTATGTTCATCAAGCACTGTTCAAAAATTTAATTATTAGACACATTTACCTTGTGATCAATAAACCAAAGACAAAGAAACAATGCTACACAGATGAAGTGTTTAAAAAAAGGAAAAAATGCAAGAATAACCCCATCTGCTATAAAAAGTGTGGGTTTTTATTGGGTGGTGAATTGTTAAAAATATGCTGAACTACAAAAAAAAGACATTACAGAGGAAAACAAACAAACAAACAAACTGTGTCACATGGAACAGCCAATATTGGTTTAATTTTCAAACAAATATGGGTCAAATTATGCTGAAAAATTAATGTTCAATAACAATGGCATATTGTCACTTCTACAACCAATTTAATCATTTACATTCACAGGCTGGTTTCCATTCGTTTTATGGTTAGTTGTTAAAGGGCTATGAGTTCACACTTGGCCAACTGTGTGGTTTCTGGAACAAGATGACATGATTTAAATCACATCAATTATTCTGGGTCCAATTTGTCTTTGTGAGTTTCATCCAACAGTTTTATTTCTTCGATTGCTCGTGACAGAGTGAGACAGAAGGGCTATTCTGTCAACCATACAGCATCTTCACGAGAAATCACTGATTTCAACTAAGCAGCAACTTCCGGTGCTGAGAAAAGAAGCAAACGCCAAAGTGCCAAAAAACAAATGGCCACTTGAGGCTGGCTCCAAAAGCGAGTAAATCTCCATAAATGTTAAAATGCCCAACTTTACAGCAGAAATAAACATGTCTACAACCTGGTGCAAAAAACAGTTTTGGTCTCTATAGCTAATTTCTCTGTTCTTGACAACTGTACGTATGATGAATTTATCATAAAACCCACCCATTTGAATTATATTTAGGCATAAAGTTCGGCATAATTAAGGGCGTGGCCGCTAGCGACGCATTTTTCGTGCGTTTTCCTACGAATATCCAGCAACACGTGTCAATTTCCGCCCGTTACATGCATACAGTTTTCAAAATAAACTTCCGTCTTCACAGGAAACTACTTGGTTAGGTTTAAGAAAAGATTGTAGAAGTGGCGTAACTTAAGTGCGGAAGTCACATGACTCACACAGGATACAAACACCAGTTTCCTGGGCAAAAGTCTGATGATTTTTGACCCACCCATCCCCCCTGACCTCCTCCGTACTTGTCACTCTTTATACTTTCTGGTTCACGATTACATTGATTACATACAAATTGATTTTGTGCGATATATACAAATTACATTTCACAGATATAATTATGAACGGTGTATGAGAACAGCCTGTCCAATTTGACGCCTGATGTCGAGTCAAGTAGGCTCACAATCAGGCGTTTTCTGGACTCAATACATAAGTTAATGACATCCATGAGATGTTGCGTCTTTGTTACCGACATTAATACATGAAAATATATATATATTTTTCTACTCTATGACATCATAGAATCGTTATAGTTTTGTTGTGAAATTTTACATGAACAAGGGAGATGGGCAAGAGAGAGTTGGGTCGCTATCATGGATGTATAAAGAGAAATGGATACAGTGTTAGAGGTGGGGCCCCGTTCATTCAAAGTTGATCGGTGCCACATGTAACCAAAATGGCTCGACTGCAGAGTATAAAATTAACCGGATCTTCCACACTGCGTCTGCATTCATGGGCCCATGTAGCAAGCACCCTAGCGTTTCCTTTAACCTCGGTCTTGGCTTACTCACATGAATGTCAGTTCATTATGCCTATAGGGAAATAATTCTGGATTTGGCTATTTGTGGATTTTAATGATGTAAGTAAGGGCTATTCAAGTGTTCGTACCGGGAAGTTGATTCAACTAAAATATAATTTTTTTACAGACGTCTGTTTCCCAATGTAAGTCTATGGGGAAACCTTTTTGGGCCCAATGGCACAGACACGGAAGTTGTAATTTCACGGTTTGGCCACACGGTTTGGACGCTTGGGGGCTTGGTCGTCGGACTATTTCTTTGCTCTGAGTAGTTGCCAGGCAACCAGCTAAGACTTGAAATAGTCTGTTTTTCGTTCAAATGGAAATGCCATATCATGTGATTGAGCTTTAGGTGGTGCTTGTTACTCTTGGACGGATCCAGACTAGCTGTTTCCCTCTGTTTGCAGTCTTTATGCTAAGTTAGGCTAACTGATTGTAACCTTACATTTAACAGACAGATTTGAGAGTGGTGTCAATCTTCTCATCTAACTCTCCACCAGAAAGCATAATCAAACTGAATTCCTGTAATGGCTGAGACAGCACTATAGGACTGTGATGTGTCTTGTAACAGGTTTGAATTAAGGGTATTATTGAGTCCAGCGGTAGCTGGCTGTTTCTGGATTGAATGATCAACCCAGCATTTCAGATGAGTTAAGTCATTTTCTACCTCATTGCTGCAGGGTTAGTAGTTTATAAACTTCAGTAGAAATCCAGCCTTGCATAGTCATTTGTGGCTCATGTCAAGAGGTCTGGAAAAGTTCTAAGTCAAATGTTTGGTTAAGAAAAAGCAATGCTGTGTGTTGATTCATTGATTCAAACTGGTTGAGTTTTACTCCAGTAGGTGCTCATGTGTTTAATATCACTAGCTGGCATACAAAATAAAAGTCTTAGCAAGGGCAAAAGTTGCCAATAAAATTATACAAATGGTGTGATCAACTGTGACTCAGTCTGAACAGTGATAGATGATTTAACCACACATCATCCATCATGTGAAATAACAAAACGGAATGCAGGCAAAGACAAGCAAACATTTTGCCTTTTGCATGCATCTCTCACTGATGAAGTATTGAAGCTCACATTTTGTGACCAGAAGGCAGCAAGTTTTTTTCAGCAGTATTCATGTTAGGCAGTTTTATCCTAAAATTGTTTTAAATTAATTTCATTCATTCATTTCCCTCATAAATCTACACTCAACACATCATAATCTCAAAAAGTTCAACCTCATGGCTTGCTTTTTGTCTCATATAGCCAGGTAGCCTTTCCCAATCATGTCCAATCAGCTGAATTCACCACAGGTGGACTCCAATCAAGGTGTAGAAACAGCTCAAAGGTGATTAAGAGAAATGGGAGCCACCTGAGCTGAACTGCAACACAGGGTCTGAATACTTATATCAATGTGATATTTCAGTTTTTTCTTTTTAATACATTTGCAAAAAAATTCTAAAATCATTTTCACGTTTTCATTTAATTTGTATTAAATTTCATTAAATCATTTAATAGCCAACAGGTGTATAGAAGTCTATGAGAAAATACCCTACTACCTCACTTGATTTATTACCTCAGTAAACATCGTAAACATGAGTTTATGGTCTCAATCACTAGTTTCAAATCTTCTTCAATACAGCATGATGTTCATTTAGTAAATTATGGTCCCATTTAGAGTCAAATAGACCATAAAGCAGGGTGTGCTTTAGGGCATGGCTACCTTGTGATTGACTGGTCGCTACCACGGTGTTATCCGTGTTTTCGTCTTAAAACTTTAACCCTTTCACAGCGTGTTTTCACTTCATGAAAGTCAATTATAACCTTTTTCGTCGCCTAAATATGTCTTTTTCAGCGTCCAGTTGTACTTAGCTCCACCCTCTCCTGTAACTTCTCGTTGGCGAGAACATGGAGACGGCTAAATACCAAGATGGCAACAGCCAAAATGCCGAACTCGAGGCTTCAAAAAGGCAGTCCACAGACCAATGGGTGACGTCACGTTGATTACGTTCACTTCTTATATAAAGTCTATGGTTCTAAGTAGTTAATAATCTTTATGTTGACTGCATCAATTGAAAAGAATGCAAAGACTCTGAGTATCTATACCCCCGTGCTGCATGAGCATACCCAGTAAACTAACACACTATCTGTCATGACCTCTTTTCGTCACCTTTTTATCAGCTCTCTGTGACGTTAAGCCAGCAATGCTTGTGCAAACTACAACTCCCCTCTGCTGCAGTCAACTCCCCTCGGCCGCCGTTGCCCTGGACGAGCTGCCATGGATCATTTTGATGATGTTGCAACAGTACACATAGAGTAGCCTACTATTTCGTAATTTCTAGCTCATGGTCCTGTGTTCGTTTTCTTCTCAGAAAGAAAAATATGTTTTGATAATCTGCAGGAAAATATGAGTCGCACATGAGATGCACCCTTGTCTAATATTACTGGGAAATGTGCTCCAGCGAAATAGAGCATTGTGTAACTGTCCTTAAATCTGGCATAATGCTATGTACAATATTTACAAGTATATACCTTCTGATCAGGAGATACAAAAGATAAATCTGTACAAAATGTTTAGCTTTTCAGGAAGTCTTTTTCAGGAAAACTTTTGTCAAATGATGTTCATAAAATTCATGTGGCAGATGAGCCATGTGGCAGTCCAAAGCCTATTAGAGATTTGCAATTTTCTGCATCAAAACAACTATAGTTACCCCTGGTGTCAATTTAGGAGTAGGCAACAAAACCACTATAGTTAGGTTTAGGAAAGAACTACATGGTTGGGCTTATGACTACTACGTTTGTACAGTGAAAATGATACTGAACGTTGTGAACATGGCACATGAACGAACAGCTGATTGTAACGTGAAAGTTAAATGTAATGCATGGGCCATGAACAGCAGCCAGATTTTCTGGTCAGAAAACATGTAATGACTCTAAATGGTGGCTAGTAGTATACCCTTGAGTAAACAATATCCTAACATGTTAGATACTGTGAGAGAATGATGTAATGTAGGAGATAAAGAATGCGTTATAAAATATGACTATTATCTTGAAAAGCTATGAAACTTCTGAGCTCATGACTCAATTTGGGGGGGAAAAAAAATACACCTTTAGCATATAAAGAAATATACAGTACTCTTTTATGTTCTGTCCTGAGCCGTGTGAAACCAGAAGTCAACGTTGATCTATTTGTCAAGTTACCTACTTAAGTTACGTCACTTCTGGAGTTATTTTAAGCCAAACCATGATCTTTTCCTAAACCTAACTATGTAGTTTTGTTGCTTAAACCTCAGGAAGTTGTTTCCAATGAAGACAGAAGTTTATTTTGAAAAGACTGTATGCATGTAACAAGCGGAAATTGACACGTGTTGCTGGACATTCGTAGGAAAACTGAGGAATGAGGAATAACCTTTTTGTAAGATATCATATGAACTGTTTGCTGCACGGTGGTGCAGTGGTTAGCACTGGTGCCTCACAGCTAGAGGGTTGCAGGTTCGAATCCGGCTTGGGGCCCTTCTGTGTGGAGTTTGCATGTTCTCCCCGTGTTAGTGTGGGTTTTCTCCGGGTACTCCGGTTTCCTCCCACAGTCCAAAGACATGCAGGTTAGGTTAATTGTTGACTCTAAATTGCCCGTAGGTGTGAATGTGAGCGTGAATGGTTGTCTGTCTCTATGTGTCAGCCCTGCGATGGACTGGCAACCTGTCCAGGGTGTACCCCGCCTTCGCCCAATGTCGGCTGGGATCGGCTCCAGCCCCCCCGCGACCCCTAACGGGATAAGCGGTTGCAGATGAGAGAGAGTGAGAGAGAGATCATACGAACTGTTGTATTAGAATACGTTGATTGATTACGTGGGTTGTATACAAATTACTTTTTGTAGGTATAGCTACGAACAGTGTATGAGAACAGCCTGAGCCTGGTTGTATAAGGACAGATTCACAATCAAGAGCATGAAACATGGAAGCCGGAAAGAATCACAGAAAACTGTATAAAAATTAATTGTAATTTTTAATCACCATGTGATAATTTACAGAGGTTCAGTACAGCATCTAATGGTAGCAAAACACTGTTTTATTTTTATTAAAATGCATTCATTGTACAGAATGCGAGCACCATAAAATGCATAAAAAAATCTTCCCAAGCTATCCGTTTACAAAGTGACATGATTAAAAAAAAAAAAAACAACTTTACACACCATCTACCACACGGCAAAAGTCCATATTTCCCTTGCACACTTACATGAAGGATATTCTAATTTCATTGCATTGCTATTACACATCATGCCTACAGTATGGTCCAGATGGAATAGTAAACATTCCCACTGGTGGTTTGGACAAAGAAATAGCTAGATTGATTTGATCTGTCCCTATTGGTCCACAGTTTGTCAATCCCCCAGCCCTCGACCAGGAGCACTGGAGAAGCATTCAGTCTCTGCGGTGAGCCCCAAGGTGTTTTCTCTCTGTCTGATTCACTCCCTTGGCTTGTGGTGACGCCTGACAAGCCTTGTTCTCCTCCTCCTCATTCCAGCTGTAAAAGAGGAGTTAGAGTTAATGCAGGGAATCAGAGGGGTCAATGAAGACAAGGACAACATAAAACATGCCATGTGGAACATGGACATGTGGAAAGATATGAGATGTGAAGAATAGGTGGAAGGATTTAAAGGTGGATATAATGGAAAGAGGAAAAAAAGTGAGAAGAATGAAAGGAAAATGTAATAATGACAATTTACGGGTTAGAGACATTGCTATGCATATTTTCCAGCAGTGATTATGTGTTTTTTGGCAAACTCTTTTTTAGTCTGATCCAACATTTTGTGTTGATGAATGTGTCATCAGCAAACTATGCTCTTACCTGGGGCTTTCCTGGCAGCGGCGAATTTACCTCCTTCTGTGAAACAAAGAGACAACACAGTCAATCACTGCATTTGGGCACACACACACACACACACACACACACACACACGCACACAAATCTGTACAGGTCTGCAGTTCTGAGCATTCACCTTGAATGAGTTTGGTAATTCTCTCCGATTCCGCATCGATCAGATTTGGGTCGCCGTGGATGGTGGTGATCTTAGAGAAGTCCGGGCCTGACGTTCAAAACAAAACCATTAGATCCAAAATGCTGAACAATTTGTCTCTCGCACACACAAAATCAAGTAGGGAATTAAAAAATTGCATCTCATTTTCTTTTCCACCTTGAAGTAACCTCTTATCTTGACTGAAAGCATATTAGTAAATGTGATTATTTCAAGGAAGAAAGGGCACAAATATTTGAAAAAAAATCTGTTTGGTATAAAGTGTTTGTGTAAGGAGATCCTACCCTCAATGATATAAGGCTCGTTCGCCGTGGTGTATCTGGTTCCACCTTCGGACCGGCAGCGGAGAAGGGTGTTGAAAGTCATTTAACGACAGACTGACAGGTACATACACCCCGCAAAACACACCTCCTCCGCCACCGCCAACACAAAGTCAAGCACAGTTGTGCAGCATTTATGAACACATAGACACACTCACGGGGTGCGAAGCACAGGTGTGAGATGGGGATGGGGGGACTCGGCTCAGAAAAATAGAGCAAAACTATTTTTCTTAGCCTGCACACTGAGCTGCAAGACACCAGTGAAGCAGTTTTAGGTGAAAACAGCTTAAAGCTCACCTGCACCCACACAAACTAATGGCCCAATGGTGTGAGTTGGGCACCCTAACATGGCACATTATAGCTGGCACACTGCTCACACATACACATCGCAGCTGTATTAGACAGAGATGATGGGATTCTTGCCTGAGAGACAAGAACAGTGACGGAAGGATGAAATCAGATGGATAAGTGGTGAGATGGACAGACATCCAAATCATGGTGCACCATGGGCAGTAGAAGAAGTTGGCCTTATATTTATGTTGTGATGTAAGCCTAACCAGAGGATGGACTGTCAAAATCAACTTCATTCCTCCATTCTTTACTGAGCCTATTCAAACATCATAAACCAGAATGAGCTTGATGTTTGGCCAAAGGTTCAACAGAGTGTTCCCTGTTTAAAACATGGCTGGCTCTCCATCATTGGAGCATGTTATTACCTAGATGATTGGTGATTATTCTACAGCAGCATAACTGCTCCAGCTATTAAACATTCACTGGCACCGTTTTTCTGTTGCTAACCTACTTTGTGTCTGATTGTGATGAAAATACAGATAGGTAGGACTGTCTAGGGTAAGAAAATGGAGCATTGAGTGTAATCATAATTTTAAATATTGGGGGTTACATTCGTGTTTGATTGGTTGTGGTACTCTTTACCGGTGGTACTCTAAACTTTTTAGCCTTTAGATTTAGCTGGATAGGATAGGTCCAGATGCCAATACAAGTTCTGATTGGGTCATCATCTTCATTAGCAGCCAGTGTGGAGGTGATTATACAATCCTACATTTGTTTTTTTTTGTCTTTGTTGAGTAATAATGTAGCCATATAAGCAGATTTACACATGTGGCACGATGCCACTGGCACACAGGTGAAGGTATAGGGTTCTTACTGGTTTTTAGCCAATGCAATTAGTGGTTGTGACAATTTCCTTTTGGTTTGCTGCAAACTAGCTAGGAGATAATGACTCCAGAAATATCAACCAGTTTGATGAAATAGAATGTCTGTGTTGTTTCAGGATGTACAGTAGATGCTTGGTTTTATGGACCAATACTGAATGCTGACCAAGAAACTGAGAAACTGAAAAGTTAGGCTCAGGCAGCAGCAGAATGTTGGCTCTTAGGACTAGACAGCTATAGCAGAGCAGGATGTAAACCACATAGGTTGATGGTTTGTCTTTGAACCACCAGCAGTAAGCCAAACTGCTAGCATTAAAGATAAAGAAATAGCTGGAAGCAAACATTGGTAGCCAAAACAAGCAAGTCACTGTGCTTGTGACTGTAAGATAAATGATTGTTAAACATGGAATGTACATTCTTAAATAGGAAAAATGGTTTTGATTTCCAAATACATTTCACAATCTACAAACCATTTAGAGGCAGAATGAGAAGGATTTGTCGGATTTGGTTTGAAGTTGGTCCCTCCTCCTCGGCTCAACGTCACCAGAAGTGCACGCCCCCCTGACTGCGGTTAGGGTTAGGTTGCTCGCCAGTGGGTGGAAGCCATCCCCAGATTCACTCTCGTTTTGGTACAAGCTTTGACCGCTTGCTGTTTTGCCTCGCTATATTTGCGTATTTTGGTTGCTGTGTCTGCCATTTTTGTAGCTTCCTATTGGATGTGTGCTTATGATCTGGCACCTGGTCGCTACGTTTGTATAGAGGTTGACGCCCAGAAACGTCCCAAACACAGCAAAATAAGAAAATACTGGGAGAGGGCAAGGTCTCTGCAGATACAGACACCGTGTACTTTCCATAAAACTGGCTTGGTTGCTAGTCAACTGGCTGACAGACTGACTGACTGACATGACACTCAAACTCACTTATGACACTCAAGCAGTCATTTACGAGCAAAGTTACAGTTGTCTAGAGTCGTGATTGTGATTGGAAGAAACACTGTAACTGGGCTGAACGGGCCAGCGATTGACCAATCAACTTATTCAACATACTTTCTTACAGGCCCCGGAGCATCGGGTCATTGCTTATGTTGAACCCTGTGCCAAATGGCACATCAACGCACAGGCTTACCAAGGCTGAAGCCCCGGGTTCCGGGCCTCCAACCGATTATGGGGCCTCATGAGATATGAGCATACATTTTTTTTTAAAATATATATTATAAATTAAAATACATACCTGCACCACCGCCACCATTAAAACAATCCCACAATAAAAATATGATATGATCCATTAGATTTAACTAGTCGGGGACGAAGGCTTATGCAGGGCGAGCACAAGTAACTCAGTAGGCGGGCCTTGATCCATAATGCCAAAAAACAAAATTGTTATCGAGGTTATATAAGTGTAATTTATGGTGCTGTTAGATTGCTGCCAGACAGCCTCATTAATTCAGGTGCGGGCCTGCCTTTGTGTGAAGGCAAGCGACCACAGTTAAAATGTTGTTTTTGAAAGGCTAAATGCCAACAAATATGGATTGAAGCACAATATTTCGTTTGATAAAAACATGAACATGAATTTTGGAAATGATTGTATTTAGTCTTTTTTCAATAAATTCTGACTTTTGGACTTTACAACGCTCTGGAGACACACAAGTCGGAAACATATAGATCATTTTCACAGTTGTAAACATAAACATTCCAAATGTGTCCCAGTTTATTTCCTGTTGTAGTGTAAGTGAACAACATCAGCTCACAGGAAGTAAACTTGGACCCAAACTGTTGCCAACAATGCAATTCCATTGAAACGGTCTATCGTGAATGGAGTGAAGGTCCTCCAAAACGCCTGTAGCCCCAGGGCCTAAATTAAAATTAGGGTGCATGATTAAGAGGGATTATTTTTGTATGAGTCTATTTTTTTTTTTTTTTTTTTTTTTAGGAACATCCTACTCATTCTGCCTTTAAAGCTAAAATGGTGCACACCATGAAAATGATGTGTCTGACTGATGTGTATGACTTAATTGATGATCACCAAGGAAACGTGAAATTCACATTAGATGATGACGTTCAGTTAACTGTGGTCAACAGGACTGCGGATGCATTTGTTAAAAGAGCTGTTAGAAAATGCATGATCTAGACTACCGTGCTCTTCAGGGGAGTAAACACGTTAAGAGAAACTGACCTGTAATTCTCTTTCTATCTCCACCTGTGTTAAATAAAACATGTTGTTTTGTTGAACTCTTTGTGAAGTCAAAATTTGATCATCTAACTTATCATTTGCACTCAAAATATGACGGATTTATAAACGTTTAGGGACTTACCGTCGATAACTCTTGTAACCTTGGTAAAGGTCTGCTCTCCTTCAACAACCTTGGTTATTTTTGTTGAGGAAGGCTCCCTGTCGATGACCCTGGTTACTGTTGTGAAGGTAGGGTCACCCTCGATGACCCTGGTTACCTTGGTGACCACCGGCTCCCCCTGAACAACCACCTTAGTGACTACTGGTTCCGTCTCGATGACTCTTGTAACCTTGGTAATGGTAGGCTTTCCTTCAATGACCCTGGTCACCTTGGTGACAGATGGATCCCCCTCGATGACCCTGGTCACCTTGGTGATAGTTGGCTCCCCCCCAATGACTCTGGTCACCTTTGTTACCTCAGGGACTGTAGCGAGGGAGAGGTAACATGAGTTCAGAACTTCAGAATGATAGAAAGAAAGGTTATCTTTTGAACACGCCCACATTCTCTCTATTATGAGCGAAGAAGGAGGCTGGAGGTCAAGTATGTGAAGTTATCAAAGCATGCAGAACAAACAGAGGATGATGTGTGTGGGATATTAAATTGCTTCCATTTAATAACGGCTGCTATTATGCTCCATGGTCCAGTGAGTTGCTCCCGACGGACAGATTTAATTTTCTCCTCCGTTTGTTGAGTTTCACATTACTGATATGTTTATATTTTATACAATATCTACACATTTTGGTATTTAAAGAATCTTGTCTACTTATCTGAAAATGATACAAGAGGAGAAAATGTGACATGTTATATAATCCTTTAACACATTCCCATATAGTGCCAGATATATCTGTAAAACTCCTCTTTTATATTTTCTGCTTCTGAGCGATGATTTTTGTAATGTGACAGTATTAATATGAGCACTAAAGAGATGAAAGCTGACAGATGTGTCTT
Organism: Sebastiscus tertius; assembly: GCA_916701665.1. Taxonomy (NCBI): domain Eukaryota; kingdom Metazoa; phylum Chordata; class Actinopteri; order Perciformes; family Sebastidae; genus Sebastiscus; species Sebastiscus tertius. The sequence continues at coordinate 40,431 of CAKAOH010037451.1, read as the reverse complement.
TGTATCAGAGGCCTTCTAATCTTTTGCCTGAGGTCACTTGATACGTGGCCTAATCCGGTAATCAGAGCCAGATGCACGTCTTTCTCTTTCAAACAAAAGTCATTAAGAGATTTACTATAGTAGCACAGTACTACTGTGGCTGCTTTGCCTTGTAATTAAATAGTACTACAAGGATATACATGATGTGGATAATAGATTATTCCACCCTCTATCTAAACTGTAAAGATAATATAATGATGTAATTTATAATTGTGTGTGTGCATGTGTGTAAAGAGTGAGTATTCTACATTGTTTTACAACCAATTGGGCAATTTATTATCATATACAGGTTTTATTTCTTAAGTCAAGATCAAAACTACAACTTCTATTTTAATTGAAACCTATACAGTATATCAATATGATGAATAGTTTGTGTGCTTCACCAAGATGAGTCGCTCTTCCTATTCAGGACGGTTAAAAAATAATAGAAAATATTTTAACACTAGAGAAAATAAAATCAAGGGGTCCTCTCAAACTTTTGTTGAGATATGGACTCTGCAAGAACCAGTCGATAAAGAGTTGGGTGGAAACCATAAATGTCCCATTACAGTAGTGAGCAACCCCCCCTTCCCCTTTATTTATTTATTTATTTATTTATCTATCTATTATTATTATTTTTATTTTAATTATTATAATTTTTTTATTTACTTTTTACTTTGTTTGAGTAATCAATACAATTATTTGGTTATCTTATGTTTTTCCGTCCTTCACCTAAAAACCTATGAGTGGGTGGGTGGTAATGAGGACTTCAATCTGTTAATATATTTGTGAATGGTGCCTCTTTGTAGTCTTTATAGTCTTTATATTTCCAAAAGATAGTAGAAAATAGAAATCATACATACGCACATGTATTTACGTATATATACGTATTGTATTTCCATACATTTATGGCATAAACCTGCAACCCTTAACTTCATCCCTCCTATGTTACCCAATACATGAAGGCTCCCATCTGTGTGGAAGTGCACTGGACTCAGCCCAACTGCATGGACAACATCCAAGAGTCCTCTATGGTCTCTGACCTTGTTTGCCTGCTTTGACAGCCTAATTACCTCATTCCTAACGGAGCTGATTAAATATGCCAAGGAGGTCCAAGTGGACTTAAGCAATAGTGCGAGTGGATAATCAGAGGAACGAGCATGGAAGTGGCCTGAATGGAGCGATGACATGCATATGGCTGCAGGCTGGATTTCGCTTGAAGAACAGATGCTCATTTTTGGACAAAGGACATGAATTGGTTCCAAATGCAGTAATGCCTTTACTGTCACCACTAGTGATAAATATATTGCATGATCATGACACATTCAAAATTTGTTTTTTAACGATGTGGTTAGTAATAAGACATCTTACCTGTTTCAACATGTGTAGTTGTGATAATCCTCCCTGTGAAGTAACACAAGCAGTTTAAGTTAATGGTGCCTTCAAATGAAACTCGTGAGCTTGTGTTTACAACGTGGGAAGTCGTGTACACAATATACTTGGCGTTAATGCAACTGCAATATTAACGTTACTGTCTGCGTCTAGAAGCCACAGAGGCTAACAATTTAGTAAGCTAGCAAGTGGATAACATAATGCAGTAAAGTCAAAGGTATAATGACAGAGGAGAAAGATGAGGCCGTTGGGAATATCAACATTTCCTCAAACATATTATAAAATTACGAAGAAAAACAATATACGACTAAAATTACAATATATTCACTTAGTATGTACTGAAAAATGAACTTCCAAGGCCTCCGCCATTTCTGACAACGTCAACAAACACGTCACAACCCGTATACTCGGACCTTTCAGATACTAAAAGTTGCAGATGCAATAATATCCACACGTCATGCAGAGATAGTGGTGCTAAAGAAACTTACTTAAGAAGGTGAGTGGGATCTCTTGATAAGTAAATCCAGAAACATACTAAAGAACAAAAAGCAAAACAGAATGGAAGGTAAATAACAGAACAGTCCTCTTTGATCTCTGCATATCCAAACATACTGTATGTGTATTTTCCTGTTCTATCTACCTTTATTTGGATGTACTTAATCAGCTTCTTCAGGAGGACCAGGAGGTCCTGGCGGCCCACGGGAAGGTCTGTAAGTAATATACATCATCAAAATAACATAACATAATGCAGCACAGAGCGTACATAAGAATGTATAGTAATGTCTGCTGTTCTCACCCGCAGGATAGAGGACATTCTTCACCACGTGGATCACACCATTTGTTGCCATCAGGTCACTGTCTGGCACATTCACAGAGTTGACATGAATAGAGTTGTTTACCTGGGAAAAACAGAAAAAAAAGTCAAACAATGTATGCATATCTATTTGTCACGGGTATCAATAAACACATTCTTATTTTGTGAGCTAATGGTTTGACATGAGAGATTTTGATGTCAGATGACACTTAATGGGAATCCCAGGCCGTGTGCTCCATTGTTGGAAGAGAGAGATCTGGGAATTCCATTCATGGTTAATTTCCTGCAATTTAAGGTGAAGGTGACCGAAGGTGGAGATGCTGAGTCAGGGAGGGATAGGTTTCCCTTCTCCTCTACTTCCTCTCTCACCCACCAAATTGAGCCACCTCTTTTAAAAATCTAACCACATGTTTCCATGAATCACTGCCCCCTCTTTTTGGTGAATTATCTCAAACAAGCTTTCCTGTGTCCATTAAGGAAATCCTGTAGGCCTGATACGAGACATTGGCTGATAACCTGATCAGCGCGATACGAGAGAGACGGAGTGCGAAATTGAGGTAATGCATGGGCGAAAAGACGACAAAGCCGACATGAAGACTGACGAGCGAGAGCGAAGCAGACAGAGAAAAATGGCAAGTGGAGGACATCAGAATGGGAGGTAGTGGGGAGCGGTTTGTGAATACAGAGTGTGGGTGTTGATGGAAATAACAGGAAGCCAGGTTTTATTACGTCTGGCTTTTCTCCAGAGATTTCCAGCTTTGAAGTAATGGGTTAGCACTGGCTCTTGTGTTATTGTTTAAATGAGAATGTGGGGAAAGATTGGGTTTAAGTCTCACAATGGAGGCTTTGAAACAATGTGTGGTCTTTAAAATATGATTACATAATAGATATAATTATAATAATACGCTCTTAAAGTAAAAATTAACCCTTAGGTATTATCTTCTCTGCTTCTTCTTCAGTTGACAATTTCCTACATTTCCCAGAGTGCATTTTTTTCAATCAAAAGTGGGCAGGAATTGAAAGTCACCCGATTATCGTTAACAGTCCATTAAATAGGTGTTATCAGTCGCCATAAGCACCATAGATATGGGTCATCAGGGGCCTACTACGCCTACTACGTTGTAAAAGTGAAACACGTTGTAAATTGTTTTGAACACAAACAAAACAACTTTTTTAGGTTGAGGCAACAAAACCACTTAGTTATGTTTAGGAAAAACATTATGTTTTGGCTTAAAATAACTACGTTTCAAAAGTAAAAGTGAAACTTTCAACACAAATTAACACAAAATGCAACGTTGTTGGTTTCACATGGGATATGAACCCCAGTCTCCTGGGTGAAAATCCTGTAGTTATTGTCTTGTGTCCCATCCTTCAGTGCCTGACTTCTGCTTCTGCTCCTGTCATAATTATTACGGTTGCTAGATGTCGCTGTCGTTTTCTTTTATACCTTCTTTCAGTTCTACCATGTGAATAGATGATAAAAACCTACTATTGGTTGTAGTAGGCCCCTATTGACCCCCATCTATGGTGTTTATAGCGACCAATAATGCCTATTTAATGGCCTGATAACAGTCTATTTGTTTGTGGAGTATAACCATGGTTACACATCTTACTCAAAACACAAAATTCTTGATGTATTGAATTTCACGTGCTTATGCATCTGTTGGTGCAAAATCTATCCCTGTTTGATTGCTCAATGACAGATTCAGGAAATCAGCCCCGTCTCTTTGATTCTGAGGACACAAATACACACTTAGGTGATGGCTTATTGTACTTACGGACATAACTTGCAGGTTCTTGCCCTGGAGGGTTTTGAGCAGATTGGTAACTCCTCCCTCTAATCCTCCATTGATGAAGATGCCATTACTGAAGTGGTACAGCAGGATGATCCTCAAAGCATTCAGATCGTCTGTCAACGACAGCAAAAAGCATGAACATGATTTACACACTGTGCAGGAGGGCTAGCATTCTTCATATTTTCTCTGCTCATGCTCGCATTATATAATTTTAAATAAGAACAAGCTAGCTTGACAGCTATCCCCAATCTTCAAAAGGGAGATGCATGAAAGGATGCGTGATCATTTCAGTCGAGTACTCACGTTTGAGCAGATCGAAGTCCTCTCTGCTGAGACTATCAAAGGCTTCGTCGGTTGGGGCAAAGATGGTGTAGGAGCCTTCTTGTTTCAGCAGATCAGTCAGACCTGCTGTCTCCATCAGCGACAGGAAAATCCTACATTTGTTTAAAAAAAGAGAAAAGAAAGGAGAGAAGAATGTCATCAATTCACACAATCAACTTACAGTACCATACTGCAGGAGTGAAATGACGGCTCTATGTGCAGGTTGAATTTTTACAATTTTGGGTTCTTGGGAATGATGATGTTTTACAATCCACAAAGGCAGAAATAAGACATAAAAAGTACACATTTTGAGCCAGTTATGTTGTCAATTTCATTTTTTCATCACAGCAAACTATGGTGTTTCAGGCTGAACAAACCCAAGCCCATAACTACATCATCTTTCTCCACCAGGAAAAGAACACCACTGGCTATAATGGCACAGTGAGTCCTGTGCTGTGAGGAGACCGCATTATATGTCGCGTTTGGGCCAAAAAACAGCAGGGTTTTACTCATTTTAGACAGGCTTTTGGGAATGTGATATGATGGAGCTCGGGTTGGGATTTGAGTGAGACTGTGTGGTCCCATGCACACAGCTGCTTCCTCAGTTATTAATCATCAGCCTCCACTGATGCCAATATCTGCTGCAGTGCCAAAAAATGTGAAATGTGTATGGTAAGGCATTGCAAATTTTATTGTCTGGAAAGTAAATATATTAAAACAACAGATAAACAATAATTTCATCTGATCTGATTAGTAAATAAAGGAACAGTGTGTAACATTTTGAGGGATCTATTAGCAGAAATTGAATATAATATTCATACCTATGTTTTTATTAGTGTATAATCACCTGAAACTAAGAATTATTGTGTTTTTCTAAATAGCAAGCAGGTCCTCTTATCGGAGTCCGCAATGTTGCTCCGCTATGTTTCTACAGTAGCCCAGAATGGACAAACCAAATACTGGCTCTAGAGAGGGTCTTTCATGTTTTTACGTTACCTGAAGGCCACCGTAGTTCTTTGACATGCTTGTGAAACCGTGGTAACGTTACCACAGTCTTGGAAAGAGGGGTACTCAGTTGGTTGCAATCTGCAACCACACCACTAGATGCCACCAAATCCTACACACTGTACCTTTAATGTAGAAACAAGTACAGCAAAAAATTGCATAAAATAAGATGTAGTTCTTACTTGAACCGTCCGTCAGCAATCAGGAGCTCGTAGATTGTTTTCTCGGCCGGCTTGATGATGGACTTCATAACATGGAGGGCGCTTTTGCTTCCCTCTTTACTGCCTCGCACCATACATGCGTTTTCTATGCAAACAGCCTAACAAAGAAGAAGAACATTCAGAGGGAAGGGTTACAGGTCTAAAAGTCACAGTATAAAAATCTGGTATCTATTTAGCTTATAGGGGAGGGAGGGTTGTCACACTCCTGTTTGATTGCTCATGATCAATCAACAAGAAGAAAACAAAAAGATTCTGTGAGGAAATGAAACCCAGCTGTTCCTAATATCTGAACCACCGGAGCAGAAACACACTTCACCTTGCCAAGAGCTGGACTAATTAGCTGTTCCATTGCATTTGCTTACAGTTGAAAGACAGCAAATATCATGTTAACACTTGGTAAGAGGCCCCGTAATGGCTTTCAGATTTCCAATATGGAAGCAGACGCTCTCCATTGTCTTTCCATCACTTCGTATTTATGTTATTTTCCTGATCCTTCCTGACGCTCTAATGCAACAGCAGACACAGACATAGTACTCACAGTGCGGTAAATGAAGACTCTGAGCAGTTTGCCAGCCAGTGTTTCCAGCAGCTGTCCATTGTAGAGCTCACTCAGCGTGATTTTGAGCTTCAAGATGTGGTTCTCCAAAATATATCTCAGCAGGCTCTGCTCTGTTGTCTTCACCTCATCTGACAAACACAGAGAGAAGTTACAGATTTAAAATGACTCGGATTACATTAGATGCCAGTTCTGATTAAACATTTCCTCCATGAGAACTTGTTTGGAGATCAACTCACTAGTGAAGGCAGTGTTGACGGGAGCAAGGAGCGTGTACTCTGTCTTTGGACCCATGGCAGCGGCTAAGCCCAGTTCGGACACCATGTCGCTGAAAGTGCTCTGGGATTCTCCAATCAGCTCAATCCCTTGCTTAGCTGATATGAATCAAATAAACATGTTGGTGATCACAGAAAAAACGATGTAGCCAAATGATTTGAAGGAGAAAATTCAAAATGTGTCTTACCTGAGTCGGGGATGAGCACCTGGTCGATGTAGTGGATGACGCCATTGGTGGTGACGACGTCCTTCTTCAGCACCATCTTGATTCCGTTGACCGTCAAGCTGTCGCCATTACAGCCGATCTCTATGGTGCTGCCCTCCGCGGTCTCATATACCGACCCGGCCATGATCGCTTCTGAACACTGGACACTGGTCAACATGTGGTATTTCACCAGGGCTGAGTAGGTGTGAGAGAGATAGCGGGTGAGATCAGATTGCACACTTGAATTGACTTTGTGGGGTTTCCTATACTTATTTTTGTATGCAATCCAAGGTTTACAGTTGTGATCATTACACAACACACCTGCACACGGACACACATGTAATCTTTCGGCTCTTTTAGAAGTATTTAGCCACTTCTCTTAACATTTGGATATGGCATTACACCTCTGACTGAGTCCAGCTGTCAAACTTAGCAATGCCTGGCCTGCAAAAGCAATGCAACGACAACATGAGAAACGCTTCCAAACCCACAAAAATTCAATGCAATCAGTGTTGCACTACAGGCCAAATCACTCTTCGGCTCAAACCTATCAAGGCACAAAACTCCACATCATCTATATCTTTTCTTCCATAGTTGGTCAGCAAAGCCTGTCTGCCAAGTGTCTGAGAATTTATCTGAGGTTATATTGTGTCCCAGAGGGAGACACTCACTGAGGACGCCACGAACTGGCCTCATGTTAATAGACTTTCCTGGCACGCCAGTGACTCAGCAGATAAGCTGCCACTGTGGAGACATGAGTGTCCCGCTTTTATCGTGCGGTTTGCCTGTGTTTGTGTGTGTGTCTACTCCTTTATTCCTGAGAATGTGATGGGTATCTAGGTTTTGATGTGCTTTTGGGAGGAATTTGCAGATTGGGTTTGGAAGATGGTTTCATTAACCTGTCAGCATGATTTAAGTTCACTTGGGGTCAAATGAATGTTAAACGTTACGTAAAGGATCAAAAACGTCAACCAGAATAAAAGTCTACAGTTATGCCAGCGGCTCTGTGATACTGTACTTTGAGCTAAATACTAATGTTAGTGTGCTAATATGTTCCCAATGACACTGCTAACGCTATAATGTTTACTAGGGGTGTAAATCACAAGTTTCATCACAATACAATATTAAATTTATTCCTAGGACAACGATACAATAACTGCCACAATGCGATTTTGGTTTGATTCAATTCAGAGGCCGATCGATATGAGACCATATCATATGCCTACACAATCATTTACATTTATATCAACTCACACAAATATGATTTCCCAATTTTATGACTGGGCTCTGTAGAAAGGAGGTGCGCTTGGACAGAAATGGTGACAGACATTTCAAAATAAAGGCGTATCGTAAAGATGATGATATGTATCTATGTTTTCACTTTGCATCGATGATATCGAATTGTCGATCATTAAATCGATATATCAATCCAGATTGATGGATCGATACGTCCCTAATGTTTACCATGATCGTGATCATAGTTTAGCATGTTAGCATGCTATAATTTGCTATCACTGAACACAAAGTAGCCTACAGCTGAGGCTAGTGGGAATATCATTTGTTTTACAAGTATTTAGCCATAAACAAATTTAAATTGTATCTGATGATGGCACTGTATGAAAAGTTATATGATCTCCAAAGTAATTACAGTTCATCCTGAAGGGGACATAAATATCTGCACCAAATTTCATCGCAGTCCGTCCAAGAACAAGCAATACTTGTTGAGATATTACACTAAAAAGCAAACCTCACGTTGGCGCTAGGGGATACCCAAACTCATTAGGCTACATCGTCTGGGAACCATGAATGTCTGGTCTATCTGGTTGACGAGATATTTGACTGGATAAGTGAAAACTCACTGTTTCAGGGAATCACCAAATTCATCCTCTGGGGACCATCGATGTCCGAACTAAATTTCATGGCAATCCATCCAACAGTTGTTGGGACCAAAGTGGTGAACCGACCGTCTGACCAGCCGACATTGGCTACGGCACAAATATTTAAGTGCTCTAAACCTCTGCACACCAAAAAATCAACCAAAGCATGGTATTATGTCATCATCAGTGTATCACATGTACAATGTACCTGCAATAACATCCTTGTCTCCCATGATACGCTCCACGTAGTCTGGGCCCAGTTTGTCAAAAGCTTCATCAGTGGGAGCAAACAGAGTGTAGTGGCCAGGCTGGTCCAGCTTGTCCATCATACCAGCGGCGATCACCGCTGACTGGGTAACAAGAAGACAGCGTGTCTCACACATTTTGTCATACTGAGATATACTAAACTGGTTCAAACATTTTGCTAGCAACACAGAATTTCCAATTCATACTGTTTTTTTTTTTTTTTACACACATCCCACTTTCAAGCACATTAGTTAAATGTAATGTTGGCTTTTTAACCCATTTTCAGCTTTGAGTGCTGTTTATTTAACATACTCTGAAGGAGGAGAGCTCATCTGCGACATCCAGGACTTCCTTCATGTTGTTGTTCACGCCGCTGATGACCCGATCGATGACATGCACCACGCCATTTGTGGCCACCTGATTCCCATGGATGATCCTGGCACAGTTCACCGTCACAATCTTCACAGAGAGGAAAGCTTATATTAAGCCAAGACCACCGTTGGGATCAGAAGTCCTTTATAGACACAATTCAATCACATATTCAAGCAATCTCGTGCATTTCAACACTGTGCATAAACTGACCCCATTCGAGTAGTGGTTGATGTAGATGCCCAGGTCGTTGTACATGGAAGTGACAGACATGTCGTTCTTCATGTCTTTGGTCAGAATACGACGGTTCATCATGTGGTAGTGAAGAGCGTTGTACAGCTCGATGTTCACGTTGCTCACCAGTGCCGCCCGTACGTCCTGGGGTAATCACAACATCAGTAAAAAGTGGGAGAAATGATTGCATTTATTTGTATTCCCTTCTAGTCTACTTACAGATTCCAACCGATCCCAGGCCTCATTGCTCGGTGCAAACATGGTGTAAGAGCCTTTGCCTTCAATTTCCTCTCTCAGCTGGGACATTTCAGCGTATTGCTGCGTGGTCGTAGCCTTTACAAGCCCCAGCGTACCGTAGACATGGTCAATGGGAGCCACTGGAGGGGGGGAAGCAGAGGAATTGTTCCTGCTCAGAAACAGACTATAATAGTACAAGTGTATTGAAATAGAAAAGTAAAAGTAGACCAGAAAGGGGCTGTGGTGAAAGCCACCAACCTGCAGGGCATCCTCTCATGCCCTCCAGCTTCATGTACCCAGGACAGCATTCATACAGGACCAGGCTTCCAAAAAAAACAACACAAATATGTTAGACCTGTGATGCAGCTGATATTGAAAAACATAAATTAATGATATTCATGCACAGAATGTAAAAAAAAACATAGTATCAGTACATTATAATGATTTAGTAATAAAACCGAGCAAGATGCGATGTGTCTAGTGCAAGTTGAGAAAACAAAGAAAGACAGATCAACAAAGATTTGACATCGAAGAGGAAGAACAACAACCTCCGCTCTGGAGCTGTGATGGGAGAGAATGACGAGAGCTTGGATTGAGAACGGCGAGAGCGAGGGGGATCTTATTCACCAAATAAAAAATCCATAATTGGGTGAAGCACATTTAAAAGTCAGAGCAGAAGAGGTGACCGTGTAAGAAAACTTCCAAAAGAGCGAGAGAGTCAAGGAGAATAAAAAAAAGACAAGAAAAACACCAGTAACATGAAAGTGGTTCATTAAATACATAGAGTGTGCACAACTCCCGGTAGGCCAATCCCAGAGAGAAGCTGGACTGGACTCAGAGAGAAAGACTAGCCCGAGACACTGATAGCCAGCCAACATCATTTCCAATATCTCATGCAACGGCAATAAACCCAGGAAAGAAAATTCCCAAAAGGAGATCTGTAAGCAAGCCCCTATAGCTCAACAGCTCAAAAACTATTATATCCAGATTATTGTTGAGTAAAATATGAAAAGGAGCACTTCTACTGGCAGAAGTATAAGGGAAGGAAACCAGAGCTTTCCAATATATACTTTATATTCATCTATACTGTGAGTATGTTAACATGAAAACCAGACAGGGGTGTCTGCCTCCCCCCTGCACTTTCTCTTGGCCATTAATCTAATTCCCAAGGAAGTGTCCAAGAAAAACATAATCTTGATATACAGTCGACTTCTTGTGACTACGGGATGGATTTAGATTTTGGGCCCGGAAGGAGCAGATTATGAAAACAGAGCTCAAAGAAAGTAAAAACATCCTGGCAGGAAGTTGAAAGGACCTGCTAACACGAGCACACCAAGGGAGCTGTGCAGCTGACCCACGCTCCTCAATCTGTTGTATGGGTTACGGGAAATCAAGCTGCACTTTATTGCGGTGTTACGAATGACATAATGAGGTGTGAAAAGACTGACAGTGAGCCACAAGTGAGTATTCTGTAAAATTCACTTTTAAATGATGTTTTCTCAAGTGTAGTTTTACTGAAAATGAGCCACAGACGGTAATCAAACATCCAGACGTTTGATTTGGACTCATCCCAAGCTAACACAAATCCTCCGAGATGCAAACAAACTAGCAGTGAGTCAACATTGGATGATCCACCGGAGAAACAGCCATAGAGTTCCCGAATGCTGGAATGAGTTTAATTAGGGTTTAACCCGAAGGAGTTCATGGGTGTGTTTGCTAAAGAGGTTTGCTTTGACGGTTTTCCTGCTTTCTGTTTTCCCATGGAAATGCTGTGTTTCTATATGAACTCTGTGCTTTCTCTACAGGCGTCACGTCCAAAAAACTGTTTGCTTTCCTTTCAGAAATGAACAGTAGTGATGCATTATGCAAGTGCAAAACACTCCTTTCATAGCCACTTCAAATACGCACACACACGAAAAGCAACATCACTCACTTTCTCCCCTCAACTCCCTAAAATGACTCACATGTTTTTGGCAAACCTCTCTAATCCACTTTAATCAGCATTTGTGTGTTTATAGAAATGTGTGCGATGATACTGAACGCTGTGAATTAGCAATTTTTGTGCACACAGCCGTGTCGCTCACAGCGCCATCATTCTGTGAGTTGACACTAATCGTTATAATGTGAAAAACATAAATATCCATGCACAGCTGGCTGTGAGTGAGGTATGAAGTCACTGCTCCCCGGCTGGGCTCTGACAGGATAATGGATGCACTATAGAGCAGAGAGAAACACACTGCGAACCAGGCCGCTGGCAGCAGTGTCACTGCATGAACCAGCTCAATGTGGCTTCCAGATGAGCAGATGTTCAAGCACACACACATACTGTACTCACACAGAAACACTAGGTGGGGTTGTCTGGCATCAGATAAAAACATTCCAGTTTTTTTCCTGTTATGTAATCAACAATCGACAGTGTCTCTTGTGTCCTCATCAAGTGGTTTATTTTTTCTGCAGTGCCAGTGGCTTCCTGAATACTCTACATCAGTGTTTCCCAAACTCTTCTTCTGCGGACCACTTTTTAAAAAATGACAAACCATCGCAACCCAATTCACAACACACCTTATTTGTAAATCGTGAAAACAGCGAATTTGTGCGTAAATGAACATCCCTGACCATTTTTACTGTCATTTCCGCATCACCTCATATTATCTTGACTATAGGTGAACCAGCCATGTCGAAGAGATGTACGTTTGATAAATCCCAACTTTTAATGTGTTATTGAAAACATATACACATGTTAAATACTTTATAAATGAGACCAAATAAACGCATTTAGGTGGAGATAACAGGCTCTCGTTTTTTTTCCTTTCATCAGTAAAACAGAATACACGCCAGCAGTTCATATTAGATTTAAAGCAGCAGCGGGTAGAAATGGAGCAAATATGATTAAAAAAAAGTTATTTTTATAAAACGCCAATGCATCAGACAGGTAATCCGACAAAAAAATCATGTGCCTCTGTGTCAAATCAACCAATCAGAGCTGAGCTGGAGTCTGCTGCCTCTGAGCAGCTGTCAATCACTCGCGAACTCCAGCCAGAGCAAACTTTCTCATTTTACAGCTAAACAGCACACTACAAGATGTTTATGAAAACATTTGAGGAGAGAAATAGGCATTACAGTAACAGAATATTGATTCATATTTGATCAGCGCTGCCTTGTTTGACCGTTTGAGTCACAGGTTTCGCAAGCATTGATTGACAGCTGCCCAGAGATTGCTCGGTTCTGATTGGTTGTTTTCCTTCGGGCGGGGTGAAATCTTGTAAATGCCATTAGGGTCACAAGAGGAGGAATGTTTTTTTTTCCACAGATTATCTGTCTCATGCATTGTCAGGATATACTGACAGTTTTATAGAAATAGCTTTTCATCATATTTGTTCAAAGTAACCGACTGCAGATTTAACCACAAATGAAGCGCTTGTCCTCTTCTGCTCCCTGCATGTTGTGTCACAACCTACATCACTTTGAAGAAAAACGCTTCCACCTGAACCTCCAGCGGCACACTTCAGGAGGTCTTTCTGGAAACGAAGGCATTAAGAACTCCCCACAGTACAATTTTACCTAACCAACATAATTTGTTCTTCGTAATAGTGGTTTCTAAGAGATTCATTACCTCGACTGCTGCACCCTCAAGACTTGTTTAAACAAACGCTTGTTCGCACACCAGCTTGCAATCTACACTAGGACGTTCAAATAGCCATACTGTAGACTCCAACAGCCGCTCATAATCGCTCATCAACACCAAATCCAGCTCAGACATAATCACAGCTGGCTGGATTCCCTCCACTGCTGCTGAACAATGTCTTCACTGTGACCACAGACAGACAGAGAGAGAAGCAAGAGTTTTCTGGCATTGCTTTGCTTTTTGTCTGTTTTCTTCATATGGCTTTTTCACTGATGGAAAATGTGAATACTTAGAATTGACATATTGCTGTATATTTGATGGATTTGCGTATAATTCATGGTTGATATGGTGCCTTTAATGGTATACAATGTGTTTATGTAATTCACTCTCAATTTGCTAAAAGTCAAAACAGTGAAATGTTGAAGAATTCACATTTCTTTTTACATTTAACATAAAAAATAAAGATACACACACATATATATATATATATATATTGATTTATTATTTTAATTAAAATCCTTTCTATACCTGACCACAGTCAGTTTTAATTGAACTTAATAAACTTGTTTTAAGCACTATATACAAAGGGCTTTGGGCTTTAGTGCCTTTGAAAGCCTCATTACCTTCCTAATAGCTTCTAATTATGTTATATTATCTTGTCTTTTTTTTTTTTAATAATTGCTGGGTGGTTCCATGTAATATCATCTCAGTAGTCTATCGCCGTACTGTGTTGGGAGAAAATGACTCACTTCTGAACTCAATGACTCTTTTATCCATTCTCTCTCCTTATTTTCAGGCTAACCCTAACACAGCAGCAGGTGTCACAGCTGACTGACTAAAAGAAGGTGTGTGTGTGTGCACGGCTCCAGCTGAGCCTTACACTCCATCAACACATCAGCAGCTATATTTCATATATTTTTTTACTCTAATATCTACACATTCAGCACATATTACACTGACTTAAATCCATCAATAACATGCCCTTTGATGTGTATGTCTCGCAGAAGTTAAAATATCTACAACCATTCATGCATTCTACTCTTTTAACCCAAAATTTTGAATTATTACTACCTCTATATTTGGCATTTTTTCAACAAGCAAAATTTAACATGAATTCCGAAACAGCTAATTATTACCGCAGTGGGACAGAAAACTCTCCACTTTAAGTATTAAAATTATCTTAGCGGCAATTCTTCACAGCTCACTCAAAGAAGGGTAATTTGCCTCAGAATAAAGAGTTTCAAAACTCAGTATTAGACACATACAGCACACATACACCACTACTCATGCACCAAATCTGGTGAAACTAGACCTGCAATACACCTTCTGTTTCGCCCAACTGGACACATACACACACACATAGACTAAAAGCATGACGCCAACATTTTTCCTGAGCACCTGAAATGTGTCCGAGGGAAAGTGGGGCGTCAATCACTGTTAAGCAGTGTTCATATCATTTACAGGCCCATAATAGAGCAAACCCCCGGCCCGCAGGCTACACAGCATGTCCAAACGTGAGAGGAGGGAAGGGAGGATGAGGACAAAAAGAGATTATGTATGAATACAGAAAGTCCATATGTAGGACAAATGGAGCTAAAGCTCAGGCCAGGTTCAGAGGGGACAGTTAGACAGATACATGTTAAGATAAATTGAAGGGAAAGAGCCTGAGGGTCCTGACAACATACAGCTGTTAATAAGAGAGGGTCAGGAATCCACAGAATCTTTCACAGAGCCCTCAAGTAGATGCTTATCTGACTTTCTGAAATACTCCTGTCTATGTGCAGGATGTATGGAAGCTGGGAGTAGTTTGGGTGTAAGGTCATTGGATTCTGTGCAAATACTTATAAAAATAAAATAAAAACATGTAGCAATTAGATAAATCTTTTGGGTAAAGACTCACGTCTTCTTGCCACAGATGGAGCCTTTGTACCAGTTCCTACATGTGCTGAAGTACTTCTTATTAGTCCCCTGGACCTGCTGCAGAGCGCACACATTGGGTCTGTAAGAGAAGGTAGGAGGAGGAGGAGGAGGAGGAGGAGGGTGGATAGGGGGATGCAGGAGTGAAAAAAGAAGGTGAGAAGCAGGGGGAGGAAAGGGAAGGTGAGGCAGGATGTGGGATTGTATGAGGGTAGGAGAGGTGGAGAGGAGAAAGACAAGTAAGGTAATGAGAAAAATTTAATTTATACACCACAAGGCTTATGTACTGTAACTGTGTTTGAAGAACCTGTAATTCAATTTGTTAAAGCAATGAAATCCCTTTAAAAACATACTTCTTAAATGAAAAATTTCAACTCAGAATTTATTTAAAATTGGGGACATTATTTTTATTTTTTACTTTATTGCCATTAATACAAATTAACAGGCAATAATCATCACAAAACAAAACCGCCTTGAGACTGGGCCTCACCTGACATACATGTACACAAAAACAAAGTAACGCCGCATATGGATGGAGTGCACACACATCCACCCACATACATACCTACAAAAACTATACATCCAAGACAATTAAGTACAGGATTCCTGACTAAGGTATTCTATAACTATAACACCCTTCTCCTTTTAAAAATAGGCAATTTCAGTTGTACCTGGGCAGTCATGAATTCCATCATGTACACCTGTATAGTACATTGGGGACATTATTTAAAGCAGAAGAGTGACTGAATGTTAGAGACAATATTGAATTTTCCATTATGGCATGAATCAATATTTTCATCAATGTGGCTGACCTGTTTTCCCAAATCATGATCAAGTGTAGTGCTATAAAATCTGGATACAAAGCATGATGTATAGCAGTTCACACGGTCACACATCTGTCAGCTTGTTATTAGTCGTGCAATTTATGTTCTCACATCTGCAGACCAATGCCAACAAAAAACACCAGTTATCTGCTAAATTAGAAACTAAAAATGCTGCTACACTGTTCTTTAAGTATGGCAGGTGTGACTTCTCTCTCCACATCCCTCCCTCCCCCATGCACGTCCCATCTCCTTACCCTTCTTTCCTGGCCCGTATGCGACTGTGGGTGACTATCTTGTCATAAGCTGAAGTATCCACGCTCCCTAGAGAGCAGAGAGCCACCAGCACAGAGGTCACCACTAGCAGCTGATGCATCCTGTCGAGGAATCAAAAAAAAAATACACAGGAGATATGGGAGTGCGAGTGAGAGAGGGAGCTTTTATACCAACTGTATAACACACACCCATACCCACCCACTCTCTTTTTTTACTCCCTCGCAGTCTTTTCCATACCATTACGTCCTGCTCTCACCCTCACACACCCTTCCAAAAATCCTCCCTCCTGCTCTGACTCGAGCTTATTGTTTCCCCCTCCCTCCTTCTCTTCACGTTGTTGCTCATGGATTTCTCGTGAATTTCTTTACCACCATCACATCCCGGAGCACCGAGGACACCCTGCAACTCAAACTTTACATAGCTCTACACTCTATAACAACAGCTTTATCTCCCAACTGTGGATTGATTGTCTTTTAAACTTATATTACACTATGTAATGCTGGTTTTGACCCATGCATTTAAGATTGATAGTGAATTTTGAGAGGGGAAGTCCCCATCATGGTTAAAAGATACACAAAAATAAGATACAGGGACTAATTAAAAGTCATTCCCACACCTCTGATATGTGTCCTTGGGACATTTGGCAAGTATGTGAATTAAATTCATTGAAGTGTTTTTAATAGGCTATAAAACCAGGCTGTAAATCAAACTCAAAGACCTGTGGTGATCTATATGAGTGGATGACAGGTTTACACATTGCTTGACAGGAGGCTAACTGTATTTTTATCATCCATCCCTGGGGGACACCACTCTCCTCCTCATTACTTTCACAATGTAGATTCATCATTTCCACCAGCAGCCTTTCCTCCCCTGAACTCCCGTTTTCCCCCCCTTCATCCTCCCTGCTGTCATGTTCAGCGTTCATCATCATCATCATCTTCTTCCTCCTCCCCCGTCCCAACTTTTACCTGCAGCTGTCTCCGTCTAACTATGTCGAAGCCAGATCTGATACAGCTTCAAAGAGAAAATCCATGATGAAAAAAGGCTCCCTGGACGTCCCCAATGACCCGTCTTGACTTGTGAACATGAGCAGGTCTGCTTCTAAACTGGGAGACATGAAGGAAAGAACTCTATTTGTGATTTTGAGTCATCGAATTAAGAGCTAAATCTTATGGTTTACTCCACAAATGGGATGACAGACAGAGTGCACCCAGGGAAAATGTCTGGTTTCTGACACAATAAATGCATTTCCTTGTTCAAAAATAATAACCAAATATTATGTGATCAGCAGAATGAAGATTTTCTTTTACTGATTAACTGAAATCACTACATATGACAGATGTACTCATTCGTCATGACCTCGCGTGACCCCTCTGATCCCTGGGAGGACCGCCAGCAGCATGCAGGACGCTCCTCCCTTTGGAGACAGCTTTCTGTCCATGATGCTATCTGAGCATTTAAGTCAAACTTTACAGACTGGTGGACACACACAGTTTCAGTCCAGCCTGCAATTTACAGTAATTTAAACCTTATGGATTTCCTTTTCGTTCACTCTCTTGCTTTAAGATCCTCTGAGATACACACACACACACACACACTAATTTATAAACAGACACACAGACACCTCCAGTATATGATGGATTATCACTTAGATTACAGTTAAAAGTGAATTGAATGTCTCTCCTCTCTTTGTCTTTGTTCTGTCAGCTAAAACAAAACCTTGAAGAGGAATTCAAATCCTGTTGAGCCGTAGCTTCCCACAGGGCTGCACCACAAGTCCTCTCCAGGTTGCAGGTGGTTGCTTTAGATCTCAGATCATGCAGAGAGATAATTGGCAGAGAGGAAGCAGAGAGCAGGAAACACCCAAAGCTGTAATGACATCTCCCTCTAGTGGGAAGGACCTGTCGGTGCAGCCGTGTGTGAGGCCTCTGCAACTTGGATGAACAAAAGTTGGCATTGACACATGAAACAACAGGAAAAATAAAAGTTTATATTTGTTTAATACATCTTATTGGGATTGAGAACCTTGTGTGCGTGGATTCTCTCTATTTTTCTTTAGAGATTCTCTACATCTGTCTCCACTTATGAAAGTCATTAAGAATGACTCATTCGTTCTCATACTCATCTGCGAAGGAGAAAAAGCCACAATAGATAAATCAGTTTCACTTAAAACACTTCGCAAATGTCTGGAGCCTGCGAATTAGCTAGTAGCAAAACAATTTAACATATATTACACATCTGAGACCTTCATTTACAGAAAGTTGGCGCAAAATTGAAACAGAAAAAAAAATCAAAGCAAGGAGATACTCACACAATTCTGACTGAAGGACACAATGGCTACTGCGGCTTATGTGGTAGAATTAATTATAGGGGTTGGTGGTTCAACTGTAGTACACAAATAGATGCTGCTCATAGAACCGAAAGAGTTTAGCTCAAGTGGTGGAAACATTTAGCACATAAATGATGATACAATTTCCTCTTGTTGTGTGGTTTTGCTGCACCGACTGCCAGAACTAATGGAAGGACATTTCAGCTGTTAATGGACAGATTGTTGTTGGAGCAAGAGGGAAAAAGCTTTCTGAAAGGATTCAGTAATTCTGTACAATGCTTGGTCTAACTCCACTAATGCAATCATTATATGGCACTCGCTCCTGGGACTCACACTGTTAACCAATACCTCCTTTCAAAACAACAAGAGGGATGTTAAAACTCAAACAGTTTGACGAATAAGGTTTAATGTGTTTAAGAGGACCTATTATGCTTATTTTCAGGTGCATACATGTATTTTGGGTTTCTACTAGAATATGTTTATTTGCTTTAATGTTCAAAAACACAATTTTTCTCATACCGGCTGTGCTGAAGCACCTCTTTTCACCCTCTGTCTGAAACTCTCTATTTGACATACTGCACCGCCCCCCCCCCCCGAAAAGCCCAGTCTGCTCTGATTGGTCAGCCGGCCCACTCTGTTGTGATAGGTCAACCAAACCAAACTCTTCAGACTCTGCTTCAGTTCCGCTCTAACTAGCTTTGTTTAAAGGCGTACCAAACTAACAAATAGGCAGATATTATCCAAATGTGTTACTTGGTGACATCACCACGTTACGGAAGAAAAGGTGGGACTTCGAGCAAGGCGTTTCAGGCAGTTCAGGAGCAGTGTTTCTGTTTGGGAGAGTAACTCCCTTTGGCCTGAATTTTGGGCTTTGTAACTTCGCAGACCTTTTACATGCACAAAAAACTATATAACCCACTTTAGGAAAGGGAAAGAGCACAACAGGTCCTCTTTAAAGACAGTGTGTTAAATGTAACTGAATGGAAGACTTTGCAACAGGAGCAGAATCCAAACTAGATTCTTTTAATTGAAAAATGACTAAATAACTCTCTAAACAGTTAATGGATTTATTAATATTTCTGGTTTGACAGGCGGTTTGTTCACTAAACTGACACTGTGCCCACGGAGAATTTCTGTTTTTGAAAAATAGTTCTATTTACCTGGAGCCTGTACCTCGTTCTTCTTCTCCAATACCACCCTCATCTAGAGGCTCTGCATCAGCCCTCATTATTAATGTATGTGTTTTTAATTTGGAGCCATGGGAGTTGGAGTGAAAATGGTGCACATCAGTCTTTTAAATGAGAGCATAAGCCAAGTTAATGACAGTTAGTATAAATGTGTAATCTGCATGTCGACTATAAACCCATTAACGATCCTTGTATGCAAGCATCCTCTTCACCGTCAGATTCACCAGGTTGGGGCACTATGTTTTTAGGCTTTTATGGCTTTTTGAAAGAACATAAACATGTCTTTGACATCAGATTCAATGCAAGAAAACAGCAAAGAAAAAACAGCTGAACCTTTTAACCAAACCAAGGATGTTTTTTGGAGTTATTTCTTTTGAATTCCTCACAGGTTTTCTTCAGAATCGATAATCCTTCAAGACTGAGTGACTACAAAAGACTTCAGAAAACACCATTATTGTAAAAAAAACCCCACTTATTTCTAGCAGCTGTCTGAAAGATTGGCAAAAAGTAAAATCCTCTAAAGTGACATTTGTTTGTGCAAAACACAAATGTTCTGTTCATGTCTGCAATCTGCATTGAACAAAAGAAAGTCAAATAAAGAGTATATTTGATCTACGTTTTTAATCTCTAGAACATCATTCATTCAAACTAACATGACATCTAAAATGTACCAGTTAAAAACAGCAAATCTCTTCAAAATAACACGTTTATTTTCTGTAGGAGTGATAAAACACGAATAATATGTTGCTCTAAATAGTTGATAGGCTGTGTTCATATTGTATAACCTCCTGTTATTCTTCATCGTCCACTTTACACGTGAAAATACTTAGTCATGAACCGTCTGTCCTCTTCAGGGTGATGAGAACCACAATCCCAGGTTTTTGCATAGAAAAACATTGACAGAATTGTTGTTGCATGATCAGCGATTACCGTTCACCTGTGTAAAGTGTGTAAAGTGCAGAAACAGACGGAGTAAGGCAGAGAGTCGGGTCTAAAAACAGAACACACCTATTGCTCTAGTGAGATAAGGATGGGGAGAGTTAAGCGGTGTATAGAGATAAAGAAGAGGTAGAGAGAGATTGATGAAGGTGATAGTGAATTATGGGTGAAATGAAAAGAAGAGCACACATCAAGGAGGATACAAAAAAGATCAGTTTCAGGAAATAATTATTTCCAATCATCAGTAGGGGCGAGATAAGATGAAATTACTTTATCCTAAAATCTAAATCCTCGCCCTGCTCACACAGAGCTCCGTTTCCCTTTACTGCATCTCCACTGCTAACATAACGCTATTTAAATCACTTAAACCAAAGGCCTCCCTGAGTCTCCAAAGATCAAATCTGATCATTAGTTTTAGCAATAACTGGAAACGTTCTCTTTTCTCAACATCCTCTCCTGAAGCTCACATTGATTGTCTGTCTTCAGTCCAGCATTACTTGACCTTTAGTCTTGTATCACATGTCTTATTCTTCTTCTCTGGATGACCCTGACAAACATCCACTAGCTAATGAGTCACTGCAGGGTAAACACTCTTTATCCTTTTCCTCGCTTTCTTTTTTTCCACCTTCACCCGTGCTGTCGCTGGCGTTCGAGACCTCGCTGTTCTCACCCGGGGCCTCGTTTGCTGCAGCTTCCTCCTCCTTTTCTATCTGCACGAGTCCTTTCCCATCCTTACCTCTCACCTTATGCTCTTTGTCCTGCTGCTCTGCGTCCGAGCCGCCGGACTCCCCCGCTTCCTCTGACAACGAGTACATCTCTCTGGAGACCTCTCCCACGCTTGACGTGGCTTCATTGCCGCCCCAGTGACATTTCTGGAACAAGCCAAAGTCAGTGCTGTCTTTGGGGGAATTTCTCTTCTGGCTTGACTTTTTGCCGGAGCTCTCGTCGGAGACCACGAGTCCGTTAGGAAGGCCGTTGGAGGCTTCGGGCGGCCTGGGTGATGCTGTGGAACTGCCCTGCTTGAGGATGGATGCGATTATCTTGAAACGGTTGAGTTTGCTTTTCCCCTGGCTGCTCTGCGGGGAGGGAGTGACCTTGAGCGAGGCGTTGGGGTAAGCAAGACTGGAATCCACAGAGCTGCTGCTGGCCTTTGCCCCCTGTAGAGCAGGCTTCCCGGTCTTCACCATGCCCATCACCTCGTAACGGAAACTGGAGATATCCTGTTTCAGCTCCTGGGAGAGCAAAACAAAGAGTGAGCTCCCCTAGTAAATAAATTAATGCTTTTCATTTGACTATTAGCCACGGGGGTTGGTATTTGCAGAGCACTCTGCACAATATCGATTCAATTTAAACTCAGTCAATCCCTAAGTGGATAAAGTGTAATTCATAAAATAATGATCCAACACTTTTGTTTTCTCACAAAGCATAAAAGAACATTTTAATGGCATTTCCACATCTTGGAAGATCCAAACCACAGTTGACAAATAATTGACATAACAAGCCAAAAGTCTATAATGCTAATACATGGCCGATTTAACTCTTCCTTTCTGTATGGAAAATGTAATTTTATGTTGCTGACTAAATATCACAATTCAATCATCTTTAAAAGAACCGTGGGTAGCATTTAGGGGGATCTATTGACAATGGAATATAATATTAATAACTATGTTTTCTTTAGAGTATAATCACCAGAAAATAAGAGTCGTTGTGGTTTTGTTAGCTTAGAATGAGCCCTTCATATCTACATAGGGAGCAGGTCCTCTTCAAAAAGTCCGCAATGTTGCTCCGCCATGTTTCTACAGTAGCCCAGAACGGACAAACCAAACACTGGCTCTAGAGAGAGCCTTTCACGTTTTTACATTACCTGAAGACTACTGTAGTTCTCCGACTGAAATTGTGTAGTTTCCCTACACGCTTGGCACACGGGAGAAGTTTAATTGGTTGCAATCTGCAACCTCACCACTAGATGCCGCCAAATCCTACTCACTGCAACTTTAAACCTGCAGTAACTGAATTGTTTGGCCACTTGAGGGTAGCGGAGCTATATACACAACACTGACTCACTTTTATAAGTTGATGTGGCTATCTTGTTAGCAAACAGTGGGCTATTTACACACCCAGAAGTTACAGAGCAACATCAGTATTCATTTTTTGTCATTTGTGTCCACCTGATGAATATTAGTCCAATATTCACTCAGGTTTTGGTCTCCACCAACTCCTGAGGATGGAAATATCTGGCTCTTTAGCAGCTAAATGTTCCACGCTGTTCACCAGCTAATCGCTACATCAACTGAGTCCGTCTGTCGTTTTGGTGCTGTGCAGACATGTAGTCATATGATCTATTGTTAATATAGAAATATTGATTATAGACGCTTATTCTTTGCTTTGTAGGAACTGTGCCTACCTTGAAGTTCTCTTCAGTCAGGCCTTCCTCCGTCTTGGCATCTCTGATCATGGCGGCCACGTAACGCTTCACCAAGTTCCTCAGCACCTCCTACATCAGTGGAAAAGAAAGGCCTTTGAACAAAAATAATATCCTCTAATAATGGATGAAAGTGTCGCTTCAATACAAAACTCACAATTAATCAGTCCGGAAAAAGATGACAAATCTATATGCACAAAAGGAAACATATTTCAAGCAGCCTCTCATAGAAAAATGGTAATGAACATCCCACTGGGTGGGATTGTTAGGCCTATTGTACAAGACAAATCACAAAAGCTTTCTACTGACAGATGGAAATTGAAAGTGTAGAAAAGCAGTCGAAGAACAGAATGTGCTATCTGTCACACACACACACACACACACATACACACACTAGCAGAGGACAGTGATCATTTCCAGCTTTGAAAGAGTCTACATTCACCTGATACTGATGGTTTCTTCTCAGGTTCTCTGCTGCTCGCCTCTGCACAGATAACAGATGCCAGAGAGAACGAGTTAGTAAAAGAGTGGGAGATGAGAGAGAGGGCATATATTTAGATTTTCTTCACAGTATCACACATTTATATTAAACTTTGCTGTCTGTGGGTCTCACTGCATATGGCCCTTGAGTGTTGAAGCACTAAACAATAAAGACTGTTGCTCTAGAATGAGATTTCCATCATGGATTCTACTCTTTAACGAATATTTTTTTAGTACTGACTAGTCGCCCACTACAATATTTTGACGAAGCAGCCCTCGCGGTACATTTCACCTAGATGTACAAAATTTGATAGACACATGTATCGGATGTAGACTTAAAAAAAAGTCTCTTGGGGCCATGCTCTAAACCCAACGGGAAGTCAGCTATTTTTAATTATGTGTGAATTTTTTGTGCATTTTTGGCCATTTCCAGGCTTTGTACTTTAACAAACTCCTCCTAGAGATTTAACATGATTTGCCTCAGATTTGGACAGTACAATCTAAAGAGCTTTGCGATGAAAAGTTATTCAGCGTTGCCATGGCGAAGCATTTACATGATTCAACATTATACAACAAGATGTTGTAACTCGCCTGTACTAGCTCAAACCTGCCCCAAACTTGACCTGCTTCATAGCAGTAGCAAGTAGGCCTAATAACACATAATATCCGATTTACATGAAATTGACATTGTGTGGTCCACACTTGATATAGAACAACTATGGCTTTCAATCGATCAAAATATTTAACCGTGATTAATCGCATGATTGTCCACAGTTAATTGCAATTAATCGCAAATTTGTATCTGTTCAAAATGTGCCTTAAAGGGAGATTTGTCAAGTATTTAATACTCTTATCAACATGGGAGTGGACAAAAATGCTTGCTTTATGCAAATGTTTGTATATATTTATTATTGGAAATCAATTAACAACACAAAACAATGACAAATATTGTCCAGAAACCCTCACAGGTACTGCATTTAGCATAAAAAATATTCTCAAATCATAACATGGCAAACTTATACCCAACAGGCAACAACAGCTGTCAGTGTGTCAGTGTTCTGACTTGACTATAACTTGCCCGTTATTATTGCGTTAACTTTGACAGCCCTTGGAGCAACATAATGCTCGCATTCTCTTAGTTGTCTCAAACCAAACAAACAAACTCTATTACTGTGAAACTCTAATAAAATGTGTATTCAAGGGTTTGACACCCGACTTACTCCGAGACTTCCGAAGGTTCCGGGGCGCTTGGATCTTGTCCTCTTACACACTTGCCTCTTGATCCAGCACACAAGGTACCAGAATGATTTGGGGCTGGGGATGATGTTGAACGGTGCCGGCAGAGTGGCCCCTTCTTCAAAGTAACTCATCCACAGCTTCGTCCTGGCAAACTTCCACTCAATGTCTGCGTGATCCTGAAACCGAGAATGGGGCACATGAAAAAGCACCGCCAACACAAACGCTCTCTATTCCAAGCAGTATTTTTGCAGTGTTGTTTGATCAGTGCTCACAGCGATGTGCTGGTAGGAGTTGTTCATCATGGCTATGAGCATGTTGAGGAGCACCACCAGCGAGATGATGTTGTAGGTGCCGAACATGGTGGCGCCGACAAACTCAGTGAATTGATGGTCTGCGTCCACGTTGGTCACGTACAGGCTGATCAGACCAAAAATTGACCAGAAGAGAGACTGCAGCGTCTCAAATAACCTGCAAGGGAAATATAGGTGTTAGTCAAATTAAGCTAAAACATCAGTTTCTCTTAGCAACTTGTATTTTGCAACCAGACACACAACTCTCTCTTCCTTCGCCGCTCAATTTAACATCACACATTTACCCCATACATGCAAGCAAGTTTAGATTCATGTGAACTCACGTGGAGAAAGCGTTATTCTGCTCCACACAACGGATGCCTTTGCATTTCCCCCTCTCATCTGAAGCCTTGGTCTCGTAGTAAAAGTACAGCTGGTTCAGCCCGTTAGCAAAGGCAAGTAAGACCTGGAGAAATATGCAATAATTGAAGCCAATCCACGTGTTTCTGTGTGCGTGTTTATATTGTGTGCAAACATCTGTGTGTGATTACCAGACAGTAGATAAAGAGGAACTTCAGGATGTCCAGCAGCATTCTCCCCAGAGAGATCTGCAGCGGCCCCAGGTGCGAGTTGGCGGTGAACAGCGAGATGAGGCGCAGGGAACTGAAAATGTTCGCTATGGCAAACACCGCCTCGGCTACAAGCGTTGGGTGCCACATCTCCCACTGGTTTCTGGGTTTACTGCCACTGTACTGAACAGGACAAAGAGTGGCAAACATGTAAAGTGGGAAAACAAGAAAGTTACACTACTACTTGTCTATTTTACTGCTATTCATGGTTACCTTAGTGTAGGCTACAATCTTGAGGGAGATGGTGGCCAGGTATAGAGAGTTCATGACGAAGTCCATCAGGTTCCACCAGTCATGGACGTAGTCTTGGAAACCACCGTCCCACATTTGTTTGATCTCTGCCCAGATGAATCCTAGAAATACAGAAACAGTCTGATCATCTGTTCAATAAATACCTTCATACCATAGACACAAAAATACTCCCTGATAGGCTGGCATGTCATGTTTCTAATCGTAATTTCAGGCATCCAAGGTTGTGTAAATAAAAGTCATATTTATTTCTTGTAACTTCAGGTGTGTGGGAGTTTCAACGCTTGGAGCTTGGATGGGCATGAATTTTATGAATGAATTTGAATTTTATTAACAAGACACAATGACAATACTAGCACGCTGATGTTTAGCATACAACGGTTTGTATGATATCTTATAAAAAGTTATTTCTTATTTTACGTGCATTTTTTACGAATGTCCAGTAACACGTCTCAATTTCTACTCATTACATGCATACTGTCTTTTCAAAATAAACTTCTGTCTTCACAGGAAACATCTTGGTTAGGTTTAGGCAACAAAACTGCTTGATTAGGTTTAGGAAAGGATCATGGTTTGGGTTAGATTAACTACGGAAGTGACGTTTTTTAAGTACGGAAGTTACTTGACAAATAAATCAACGCTGACTTCAGGTTTCACACGGGGTACAAACACCGGTCTCCTGGGTGAAAGTCTGTTGTTTTTTTTACCCGCCCATCCAACCCAACCTCTTTCTTATTCTGTGTTTTTTGGTCTTTCGCTCTTTATACTTCCTGGTTCACGATTACGTGGAATACATAACTACGAATTGACTTTGTGGGATAAATACGAATTACAGTGCATTACTTTTCATAGGTATAGCTACGAACGGTGTATGAGAACAGCCTGAGCAGCTATAATGTTTACAATGTTCACCATCTTAGTTTAGCATGTTTGCATGCTAACATTGGATTAGCACTAAACGCAAGGGTCAGCTGATGCTGATGGGATTGCCATTAGTTTTGCAGCTATTTGGTCATTAACTAAAGTATTGGTCATAAACCAGATTCAAATTTGACTTGATGATAGCGCTAGAGGCTAGATGAACATTCTAGGGATCACCATAGTTATGACAATTCATTATGCAAGGCAATTTCATTGCAAAACATTCAAAAGTTGTAGAGGCATTTCACTCCAAACCACCAATGTCAAGCTCATGGTGGCGCTGGAGGAAAAGTCATTGGGATACATCAGACCTCCAGACCCTTTTACTCACCCAGCACCCAGGGCAGGATCATCCACTCCACAGTGGTTGGTGCGGGTCCCTGTCTGTCCTGCCGGTCTTGCTCCGTGGTGACAATGTGCTGGGAGGCGAGGAGCAGCAGGAACAGAAAGGTCAGATAGGACGCTGTGTGGCAGATGAACTTGATGAAGGGCTTGCGGATGAAGAGGCCGTGACGACTCTTGGGAGCGATGAGGTACCAGACAGCGAACACGGGGTAGAGGAGGCCGATGAAGACACAGGTGACAAACTTCCCTGCCCAGTGGCGCCGCCTCCAGCCGGGGAACTCGTCGTACCAGCGAGACGCCAAAAGCTGCTGGCAGTTTGGCTGAGCTACAAACTTAAAAGAGATAAGGGGAGACTTACACTCTTCTGTTTGATCTACAGAGATAAAACAGAACTCCTCATGCACTAATCTAAGGTATGATCCCAGCATCCTCAGCCTCGGGCTATTTAGTGCTTTTACACAGAACATAATGCCCTAGTGACCACACGCTAGAATTAGCAACTGCAGCAAGTTCCAGTTCAGAACATCCAAACGTAGGAGTGGGATGTGTTGGTGGTGTCAAAAACTGAAGAGTAATCACCGACACACATGGATATTTTAGGAGGAAATCAGGCTGTTTTGACACAGAAAAAAGTGAAAGGAAACAAGCTGTGCGGTGAGTTTTTAGAAGACTGCATTGCATTTCTTAATGATTTTCTTGAGATAATAACACAGTACTCCTTCCTGAGATGTCTGAATATGATTAGAACTTTTATAACTAGAACTTCATCTAAAATAGGCAACATTTTATGTATCGTACCCACGGCAAAATTAATTGAAAATGATTGGAACATGTGGGAAATATCTTGTCTTCTTTCCTGTTGTTTGGCTTGTGTGATGTTTTGCATCACTGTGGGATCAATACCTTATGTGACTGCAAAAATGAAAAGAATAACAAGTTATTCCCATGCTCCGCTTGGTAACGGAGTACAGGTTTGAAATGGCCAAAATATCGATGCATCAAATCTGCAGCTGTGCTGTGCTGTGCGATTGGGACTGCCTCCGCCAAATGGATTGAAGCATCAGCAGCATCTGGTGATAATCTAGAGGTATCTGGGATGCGTTCCCGTTAACGAAAAACAAACAAACAAACTCATTCTGTATCGAATAAATGAGCCCAGCAGCATGGGCACATGCAAACATACTTAACACAGGCACACACACACACACACACAGTGAAATATCACGTCCTGCCTCTGCATCAGAGTCAAAGTGTCGACCGGCACCGTTGGGTGCCAATTCCACCAACTCTGCAGCCTCGTTACCATGGGAACCAGAGATCCCTAACTGCGTCGGGGGTCTGGAGTAGAATGGCTCATATTTCCATACTTCAACTACAGTGTTGCCACAAAACTTGAGGGGGAATGCAGAAGAGAGGGAACGCAGGAGGGGATGGATGAGTGGAGAAGGAGAGGAGATGAGATACCTTTTAAAAAAGAGAGATTGAGATAATAGGGAGGATCAATGAAGCAGCTTTAACTGTATCACCAACCTATCAACATATACTGACGGTAGGAGAATAAAGAGGGAAGGAAAAAGGGAAAAAGCTCCCCTGCTGATTTCCTGTTTTCATACGTCTCCTTTGAGCGTGAACCTTATTATAGACAAAACGGCTCACCTCATTAAGTTGCAACCAAAGTCTGAAGCAGACCCGTGGGAGCAGACATAGTCTTATAATGAAATATTTTATCTCAGTAAATAATGAAATAAAAAATGAACCAGTGTTTTAAATTCTGCATCAACTATAGATAGAATTGTTTCCATGAATTTAAGGATAGCTTTGATTGTTTTGTCACAGGTATTTAGGGGCACAAGCGAGAAGTCCATTTATAAAAATCAAATAAAATGTTAAGCTTTCATCTTTCACTGCTTGTCAGAACATTATCCCTAACTAATGATAGTAAACAAGAGGTACTTGAGCTGCCTGATGTCTCGCCTTAATCAGCATGACACATTAAACACTGACAGCGATGCTAATGAGGTCAGAAATTAAGCTAATTAGCATTATAATTAGAGAATGTGTCCATGCTGATATTTGTCTTAGCACGTGAGCTGTAATGATAATGTAATCTCCAAGACCTAATGAGATTATCTACTTTACAAGATAAATCTGTGGTCTTAATAGGAAGTTTTTATTTGTTTATTTAGAGTATTTTATTTTACAGGAAGAGAAAGTGGTGAAGTGCACTGTCATCTTATATATACAGCAGGTTATTATCATTTATTTTATTTATGCTGCTGTAGTATTTGAATTCCCACCGCAAATCCCCTTCACTGTACCTTCCATTCATTAAACACTGCAACTTTTCTATACTAAACTCTTCCTATCCTCTTTTCCTGGGGGGAAAAAGTCCAAGTCCAAATGTCAAACACCTCTGTTATTTCACCCTCCCACCGTCTGTCACAATCACTTCCAAAACACAGCAGCAGTAAAGTGTCATATTTGCCTTATGTGGCTTGCTCACACAGCTCAAACAGAATACCTCCTGGTCTTAAGTCCCATTGGGAAAGTGAGTCTCTACAACCTCTCCTGCTTCTCTCCGCTGTCAACTGTCCAAGAGTGCCAGAAGAGTGCTTGCAGTATCTGTGTGAAGACAGGTCCCCCTGCAGCTTTACCAACATAAAAGGTCTGCTGAAACTCTTCTGCTCCTCTTTCACAGACACACGCTGACAAGCACACAACTTAACAGCTGGTTTTAGCTGCGTTTTGCTTTGATAAGAGTTGAAATACAAAGGAATAAAATAAAAAAAGCTTGCTCCATATAGTTGACAGTTTTTCATTCTTGAAAAGCCATTGATTTATTCCTTTTTTTTTTGTTTTGATTTGTTGTTTTTTTTGTCAAATATGCCAAGATCATCTACACAATCTGATCATCTTTGCTTGCATCTGTATCTGTGGTGTTATTCTTACATTGCATGCATCTAGAAATATTTTATACGTTTTCCTGCATCCATTTACCTCTCCATGATGTACGTGAACTTCCGGATGACAAGCAGGATTTCTGAATCAACCCACACACTGATGGTCACACTGTCTGTCACCTTTAAAGAGGACCTAGAATGCTTTTGTGCTTTTTACCCTTTCCTTTAGAGTGTTATATTATATTATATTATATTGTTTTTTTGTGTATGTAAAAGGTCTGCAAAATTACAAAGCCTTAAGT
The DNA here is from genome assembly GCA_916701665.1 of Sebastiscus tertius. NCBI lineage: Eukaryota > Metazoa > Chordata > Actinopteri > Perciformes > Sebastidae > Sebastiscus > Sebastiscus tertius. The sequence continues at coordinate 9,993 of CAKAOH010037451.1, read as the reverse complement.
CCACGCCAAAGAGAGTTACTCTCCCACACAGAAACACTGCTCCTGAACTGCCTGAAACACCTTGCTTGAAGTCCTGTTTTTTCTTCTGTGACGTGGTGATGTCACCAAGTAACACATTTGTATAATACCTACCTAGCGGCTAGCTTGGCACGTCCTCAAACAAGTAAGGGATAATGTACTGCGGCTCGGTCATTGTTGTGAAATAAACCCCAATAGGGTGTTTCTGCACCCCGACGGCTACTTAAGAAATCAATAATTCGACACAAAAACTGCATCCATAGCAACAGTCTGCTAAACATAGCAACAATCTGCTATAAAGAAATAACAGACCGCAGAACGCCGTGATTGACCAACCAGAATTGAGTATTCTACAAAGCTGTGTAATAAAGCTAGTTAGAGTGGAGCTGGAGATTGGTCCAGCTGACCAATCAGAGCAGACTGGGCTTTTCAGGAGGGGTGGGAGGAGCTCAAACAGAGCGTTTCAGACAGAGGGTGAAAAGAGGTGCTTCAGCACAGCCGGTATGAGAAAAATAAAGCCTTTTTTTTAACATTAAAGCATGTAAACATGTTCTAGTAGAAACCCAAAATACAAGTATGCACCTGAAAATGAGCATTATAGGTCTTCTTTAACGCAGCTGAATTGGTCTTATGAAAACAGGGTGTTGACAGACTTTACATGACACCGCCAAAAATAGCACAAAAGCTGGTGCTGAAAATGTCCTGCTTCAAAATGTGTTCCTGAATTTGTGTACAGTTATAATACAAACCGAGTACTGCAGTAAGAATCAGGTTACATAAAGCACAACATCCTCCTAACAACACTGCAAGTATGAGATTATTGCACCTATTCTAAATACAAATAAACTCACATGAGTGTTTTTGCACTGGGAACAGGCGGAGTTATCTTTCTTTTTTTTAAGAAAACTATAACTTGAAGGCTGAACATTGCTCAACACTGTGAAGACGGATCTTTTGCGTTGCAGTGAATTGCTGAAACAACTGAGTGCTAATGGTCCTTCACTACATAACACTTATCCCTCTTAGTGCAATTTCATCTCCATTTAATGGAGGCATTAAAAAACATCTTGAAATACCATATTGCAGTTTTTATGAGACATCACAAGGGGGCAACGTCAAACTACAGCATGTAACTCTGAGAATTTCAGACATTAAATAGGCCGTCTGGTTCTGTTCACACTGTGAATCTTCAATGTAGTCACCTACATTTTTTGCAAGTACATCAGTACAAATGAGAGTAATCCAGTGTTGAACCCCTCCGGGAGGTAGAGGGGATAATCTGCACTTTATTGTGTTACTGATCATATCTATGTGATTTGGCCTCCCGCTGCATCAAAGCGCAGACTGCTCTGTTAGCTCAGCTCTTTAGACCGGAAGCCTGCGGAGATTTCTCTTCATACCGTTATAAATTGCGTTGCTAAACCCTGGGAGCACAGCAGCAGCAAAGTCCAAAAACACACATGGATGAATACTAAACAACATAAGCGAGCGTGCACGCACACGACACACATAAGAGGGTTAAGAGGACAAATATCCTCCTAGTTTTTTTTTTTTTGTTGAGGGTCAAAAACATGTGACTCACTGTAACAATCATGAACAGCCAGTACTGTAAAAAAAAAAAAAAATCACACATTAAATCCAATTATAAAAGCTTGAGTGTTTGTCTGCAATCGCTGAAAGAGATGAGTGGTGATCAGGCCACAGACAAAATGCCCTGAACATAATAACCGCTCTCTGCAAAAACGGTCTTTCCACGTAACCCTCGATGCCTCGCCTGCCCGGTTTAAAGATCACCTGCCACATTGCACAAAGCAATCACTTTAAATACCTCTCTATGTGCGAGTGTTCGTACATTTACTCGTCGTTTTACCTTCACAGGAGACAGAACACATTGTTACAGAAGTGACAGATGAAAAAGAAACGATTTCCACTGCAAATTCTCATTTGAGTAGCAATTCTGCAGTCAAACTCTCAATGCTGCGTAATGCTTCACACCTTTTCCGTTTCCTCTCTCCAACTGAATGAACTGTTTACTAAATATTGTTACACCTTACGGCACAGCGCTGCCAAGACAACTGTTATCGTGTGGTTGAATTTGTATAAAATCCAGTTTCACAGAGCCTCCTTTACAGTATATTCGCTCCACATACTATAAATGTAAAACTACTAGCTACACAACATATTCTGCAATAAATCTGTAAATCAAGTCACCAAAATAAGTTAAAGAAAATCTCCCAGTGCAGTAAGATTGCTGTTTCCAACAGAAATCAACGTATTTCAAGCGATTAATCCCAATTAAATATGCACTACTACGCCTGCTACGTTGTAAAACTGAAAGCAAAACTTAAAAGCAACATGTTCTAACACATAAAAGTGAATTAAACGTGAAAAGGCTTCTCTAGGTTTAGGCAACAAAACCACTTAGTTAAGTTTAGGGAAAAACATTATGTTTTGGCTTAAAATAACTACACAATGTTGGTTCCAAACGGGGTGCAAACCCCAGTCTCCTGGGTGAAAAAAAAACATTTGTTTGTGTTCCATCCATCACCCCAAACCTCTACCCCATATATCATAAAACTAGGGCTGTCAATCAATTAAAATATTTAATCGCAAATTAATTAACACTTTTTTTTATCTGTTCAAAATGTACCTTAAAGGGAACTTTGTCAGGTATTTAATACTCTTTAACATGGGAGTATATGCTTGCTTTATGCAAATGTATGTATGTATTTGTTATTGGAAATAAATTAACAACATAAAACAATGACATATATTGTCCAGAAACCCTCACAGGTACTGCATTTAGCATAAAACATATGCTCCAATCATAACATGGCAAACTCCAGCCCAACAGGTAACAACAGCTGTCAGCGTGTCAGTGTGCTGACTTGACTATGACTTGCCCCAAACTGCATGTGATTATCATAAAGTGGGCATGTCTGTAAAGGGGAGACTCGTGGGTACCCATAGAACCTATTTTCATTCAGATATGTTGAAGTCAGAGGTCAAGGGACCCCTTTGAAAATGGCCATGGGTTTTTCCTTGCCAAAATTTAGCGGAAGTTAGCATTATTTAACTTCCTTTGAGACAAGCTAGTATGACATGGTTGGTACCAATGGATTCTTTCAGTCAATTTGCGTTAACGTATTATTATCACATTAACTTTGACAGCCCTAGTTATAACATAAAATGTTTCACGTTATAATAATATAAGTAATGATGATGTTATAACGTGAAACGTTATCACATTTAACATGAAAAGTTGAACGTTATAACAAGATAAATAGTATATTGTTATAATAAGAAAAGTTTAACGTTATAATGTGATAAGTTTCTATCTCCTAATAACGTGAAAATATCTTGATATAACACGAAAAACATCTTGTTATAACAAACTTTTCATGTTATAACGTGATACTGATCCGTTTTCTTTCCTGGACTGGCAGCAATATGCTGCCGTAGGTTGCTTCATTAGAAACATGTAATTAGATTTTTGGGAAATACTTTTTGGAAACAGGTTGTGTTGAAATGCTTTTGCTGCAATGGCTGATTTTCACTTGTTGACTTTACAGAGAGAAATGACCTTATAAGAAGGAGATTTTGACATCAAATACACCACATCACTATAATAATTTCTCGTAACACACACACACACCGCCACAAAATAGGCATTTCCAGCAGAATACCTTGAAATGACTGCTAACCAGTCAGACAGCTGAAGCATTTATCATTTAAAAAGGACAGCTGGGTGGATTGTTAGCCACATTATGAGACACTGTCCTCCATCAAAGTCCCGGTGCGATCGAAGGGTGTTATAGATAGGATGCAGGAGAAGGGCATATTGGGACATCTCCTGAATAATTAAAAGAGCCCCGGGGAGAGGGGATGTGTGGTGGCGAACAGTTTGTGGCAGACGCAGCAGGAGGCGATGATTGTTTACAATTTAGTGCAATGAGGGATTTACCGCCAACAACAGAGAGGTTGGGTAAGATGACAGGGGACTGTCCATCATCATGTGCACCTGCTGCACTTCTTCCAATTATCATTTCGTGACTCAACATGCTCATCTTTCAAACTGCGTCTGATGCGCAACAATTGGATGGATGGAGGAGGAAAAGGTGTCATAAATCGCCTCTAACAGTGCATCAGCTCTGAGCAGAACTCCCGGCAGCTGAATGAATTATAGAATGCTCTCTGGGAGTAATATGTCTGCTTCCTCATCATTTTTGTTTCACCTTCATATTCAGCATTCAACACTTCTGCAGTGTAATATCTATTTAACCCCTTTTCTTGTTGCCTGAGGAAGACATCAGCCGTCGGAAGACTAGAAAGGCGCTATAGAAATCCATTACCATTCACCCACAGCACTAAGCTTTCAACAGCTGCTGTAAAAGAAAATAATTGTAAAGTGATTACAGCCATAACTAACTAATTACAAAAGAGTCGGTATGCAGATGAATTACCTAAAACAATTATAACATCTTTGGGGTGTTGGCAGTTTACCACCTAATTCTAATTTGTTTTATTTCTTCTAACTAGTGTAAAGTACTTGGTATGTACATGTATATAGAGACTTGTAAATAAAGTGTTTTTCGTACCTACCTCCTGTCTTTTTGTGTGAGAGATGAATGTTTTTGTGATCTATATAAATTACTGCTGTAACACATCAATTTCCCCTTGGGGATCAATAAAGTCAACCTATCTCTTTATCTCTCTCTCTATCTCCCTATCTATCTATCTAAATTTGAAAGGGAAAAACACAATGCATTTTAGAGACTACAGCTGCAATGATTAATCGATTAGTTGTCAACTATTTAATTAATCGCCATCTATTTTGATAATCGATTAATTGGTTTAAGTATTTTTTTTTAAGAAAAAAGTCAAAATTCTCTGATTCCAGCTTCTTAAATGTGAATATTTTCTGGTTTCTTTCCTCCTCTATGACAGCAAACTGAATCTATTTGAGTTATGGACAAAACAAGACATCTGAGGACGTCATCTAGGGCTTTGGGAATCACTGATCGACATTTTTCTGAGATTTTATAGACCAAACAACTAATCAATTAGTTGAGAAAATAATCAACCGATTGATCTACATGAAAATAATCGTCAGTTGCAGCCCTATTAAAGACACTCTATTAGCCATAGCGAAGGTTTATGTAAGGGATAATGTACAGCTTGAAGTGCTGTCTTTTCTTCTGTAACGTGGTGATGTCACAAAGTAACACATTTGTATAATACCTGCCTAGCGGTTAGTTTGGCACGCCCTCAAACAAGTAGGGAATAATGTACAGCGGCTTGGTCATTGTTGTGAAATAAACCCCGACAGAGAGATGCGGCACCTTGCATCGCCCTGAAAGGGTTTATTTCACAACAATGACCCGCTAGCTGTAGAACACAGCGATTGACCAATCAGAATCGAGTATTCAACAAAGTCGTGTAATAAATAGCAATAGCAAACAGTTGATATACTTATTAGGAATTAAAATGCACCTTTTAATTAGCTATTTTCCCATACCAATTGTTCATGGCTCTACCCTCTGACACAATATTAAACACACAACAGAAACAAAAGCATGGAATCAGTGGACTGTGAAAGGAATATTGCTGTAGAGTTATCTGGTTTGAACCATTTCCCTCATAATTATTCATATATGTGTTTAAAATGCAGTTCAGGTCCCAAAGAGTTGCTCATTAAAACGGTCCAATTTACTCGCTAGTTTCAGGAAACTGAAACTGGACTGTCAAAGGAGTCAACACCTAATTAATTCCTACTTTCCAGCGCATTAAACCCAAATGTGCATGTGTACATGTTCTGAATTGAATATTATAGACTAGTATGGAGCATGTATGTTTAACTGGATGCACCATATGTAAAGATTCCAGCAACAGGTTGTCTTTTCAGTGCCTTATTTACTGACTTGTACCATTTTGTGTAGCTCTACTTGTTATTTTAAGGAAGTAGACATCCTGAAACTACAGCAACAATTACAATATTTACACGGAATCAATCATCATGTTACCTTGCAGCTGTAGTGCTTTAGTAAAGGAATTCAAAGCTTTGCCTATCTGTCATCTGCATGAGCTGCCAAAAACAGATAAAATCCTGTCCAAACCAGCAGCGTCTGGCACCACCAGAAAAGAACCTGATGCTAATCTCACTGCATTACACCGGTTTGTATTGGCTGGCAGTGACACCTGTGAGAAGACGTTGGTGCTTGGTGCAGCAAAGAACTGCAGGCTTGGCAGTCAACATTCATTGTATGTTGCCTGGGGCATGGGTGGCATTGAAATCTAACAACAAGCTGTACAGTAAATTATGTAGCAAACAATACTGGACCGAAGGAAAAAAGAATACCAGAGGAGAAGCCTGTAAAAACAAGAGGATTTCTTATATATTGCACAATTTAATGGCCTTATATCTGAATCTGACAGCTCACAGCAAGAGAGGGCAGGTGCACTTGACTGTGAGGTGCAGGTGTGTGTGTGTGAGAGATCATTTTGTTGATAGCCAAGAGGATGATATTCCCTGCTTCCTTCCCATTACTGCAGCCTCCGAAAGAAAGAAACCAAGAAGCAACGTTTTCTGTGTCCGTCATGTTTTGTCCTTCGAAGACTATTATGTTTTAATTGTGATATAATGGCAGGGTGAGTATAACTTGACCCGCCATATGTTTGTTACACAGAGCTATCTGAGAAGCCGTCATTGGAAACTGTTTGGAAAATGGCAGGCACTTTAAAAAAATACTTAGCAGGTGATTGGATGAACTGTCTGTCAATCAAACTCTTGCCGAAGCCAGTCAGGAGAAGAGCAAAAACATCTTTTCCATCGAGAAAAAAACCTTCAGTGTCGTTCTTTGCTCTTCTTTAAAGAAGAAATGCTCTCCAGTTCTGATATAACTGATGATATTGCAGTATCTACTCTACCCTCTTCAGGTTGTTTAGAACAAACAGGTGCCTTTCCGTGTCGCCACACACACCTAAGCCAAGTAGCTCCGAGTAGCTCCGAGTAGCTCCGAGTAGCTCCTTACAGGACGCTGATTGGTCCGTGATCTGGCTTACTGGCCACAAACCCATTACTTGAAGCCTGACAATATGGATTCTCATGCGATATGTGATCCCATTATTCTTGTGTGACATCGCAAGAATCCAGCTGCCATGCAAGTAAGGGCGAGTATCTAATTTACTACAGATTTCAAAATATGGCACTCACTCAATCACACTGCCTTTCTTTTCACAGCCTTTGCCATGTGATCCAGTCAGAAAGCTAAGAATTAGTCTTTAATCATAAACTGAATATCTTGTATTGTACTTACCTCTTTTTGGTGATACTTGATAGCTAGCTTGAGTCGTGCCAGGTCGTTGTTGCCCTCCTCCTCCAACAAGTTGATGTCGTCTTTGTAGTTGAGGATCATCTCCAGCTCTCTGGAGCTTCTCGTTTGGTCCAGCAGGTCCTTGGCAAACTGTTTACACTGCTGAGACAGTTCCTCATACTCGGATTTGAACTCGTTCTCCACCTTTAAAAAGGGTGTATACAGAATACAGATAAACGCCAAGAGTCCTGCAAGAACCTGGCAGCTAAAATGTAAGTCAATATAAATATATTATTAAAGAGGACCTATAATGTGTATTTTCAGGTGCATACTTGTATTTTGTGTCATGTATAAATGCTTTAATGTTCAAAAAACACTATTTTCCCCCACCTCCCAAAAAGCCCAGTCTGCTCTGATTGGTCAGCTGGCCCACTCTGTTGTTATTGGTCAGCTGGCCCACTCTGTTGTTATTGGTCAGCTGAACAAAACTCTTCGGACTCCGCTCCAGCTCCGCTCTAACAAGCTTTGTTTGAGGGCGTGCCAAACTAGTCGCTAAGCAGGTATTATGCAAATGTGTTACTTGGTGACATCACCACGTTATGGAAGAAAAGGCAGGACTTCAATCAAGGCGTTTCAGGCAGTTCAGGCAGTGTTTCTGTGGAGAGTAACTAGCTTTGGCATGCACTTTGGGCTTTGAAACTTTGTAGACCTTTTCCATGCACAAAAAACTTTATAACACACTTAAGAAAAGGGAAAAAGCACAAAAGCATAATAGGTCCTTTTAAAGGAAAATCTCAAAGTTCAGGTCTAGAATGTGGCATTTCTAAATTAAATCTTGCCTTTGGGAATTTTGTGTCATGAAAGCATCTGATATTTTGATTTGTTTTACAAAAAAAAGAATGAACTTTGGGTTTTATAATATTTAATCTGGAAATATCATGAACTATGGCAGGCAAGGATCCAGTTTTTGTAATTATTTCTCTTAATTTTCATAGCTCAAACCTTCATTATTTTTTTTTTTATCAAATGACATTTACCAAGAGCAATTTATATTAATGCTGGTCTAATAAATGGACAGGCCCTTGAATGTCACATAACGGTATCATGAAAGGGCACAGAGAGGTTAATTAATGCAACACGCAGCGAATCGAATCCTACCAAAGGATGGTCCTCACCTTGCTGAGCTCCTGCAGCTCCCAGCTGAGCCTGAACGCTGTGAGGAAGGGGTCCTCGCTGGAGAGCGCAATTAGCGAGGGACTCGACAGCGCTTTGTAGATATTGAGGCGGGAGCGTGAGTGCCGCAGGCTGTCCACGTCTGAACTAGACACACACTCCACACAGTTACAGCGCACCTGCGACATCAAACAAAGCATGCACACATTTTAATGAAGCCTCCCAGTGTTTAGTAATAGATCAGGTTTTCAGTCCTGCGATGCAAGCACTGTACTCATTATGTCAACTAAATACTGTCATGCCTGAGTATGTTATTTAGATGCTAAAGGCCCAATCAGTGAGTTTTTGACTTTATAAATGATGTGCATATTTATACATTATATTGAAGATTTTCAATTACAGTTAAAAAAAAATAAGCATTTTGTTGTTGTTTTTGTTTCTCAAGTGAACTGATCATGATCTAAACAACACACATGTGCTTTAACAGCATCAGAAAACATGAATAATTTACATTTAGTTGTCTATTATTAGATTATATCTTATAAATGAGATCCAAAGTCAAATACTTAAAGGAGCAGTGTGTAGGATTTGACTGTATCTAGTGGTGAGGTTGCAGATTGCAACCAACTGAAATTTCTTCCATGTGGCAAGCCAATCCGATCTCATGAGAAGGCATATGGATGACACAACATTAAAGGGACGTTCTGAGTGTCACGAGGATGCATTTTAGGCTTTTTGCGTGTCATTTGTACGCCACGCAACAAAACTGTGGTAACGTCCGTAGTTAGGTTTAGGCGGCAAAACCACTTAGTTATGTTTACGAAAAAACATCATGGTTGGGCTTAAAATAAGTACGTAAGCTAAGTAAAATACAATGTAACAATAAATGTCAATAATGTAACTTACAAAACAAAACACCGGTCTTGAACGCCGGTCTGCTAGTTAGAAGTTGTGTGTTTGTTGGACCCATCCACCCCCCCCCACACCCCCCTTCCTACACCCCACCTACCACAAGTGTTCTTTCTCACTTTTTATTCTACGTCACCGGCTCTGATCGTAGCTTATTCGCATGGATGCGTTTACATTGGACTTTTGTTGGGGAAAAGAAAACCTCATTTGCCAGATAGCATTGCTACTACAGTTAGCATTATTACCATTTATGTCGTCACTGTAAAAGTGTGCAAGATGTTATCCTCGTCATCAAGTGCATACTTGCCAGTGAGTCTTTTTTCTCTTGGCATACAAATGACACACCTGAAGCAAGGACAGCGTTCTCATTGCACGCTAAATGTCATTCCTACGCCTTTTCGTGCAACTGGGCTAAAACGCAAAAACATGAAAACGAGAATGGCCTTATATCTAGAGCACAAAAACACAATGATTTTTATTTTCAAAACATAATTTTTAATACTATATTCCATTTCTGCCAATAGATCCCCCTAAATGTTACACACTTTTCCTTTAACAGTACTGTATGTATACTGTACTG